>LJIJ01000225.1:0-169113 GCA_001718145.1 Orchesella cincta | reverse complement strand
TTTCATAAATCCGTAAACTTTTCCCAGTTGTAGTACTCTACTTCTTGTATGCAAAGTTATATGCCTTTTATCTAGTTGATGTGTAGTTACAGCTCAGACCCCTTTGCGGAGGGGCTGTTTATGTGGATGTGTGTGTGCTAGACTAGTTTATGCGATAGCTTTCTACTTTCTAGTTCAAAATTTCAGCTTTTAAAACTAGAATAATAAAGCATATCCAACTCTCTGGATGAATTAAGTACACGGAAAAGTATTTCTCAGTTAATGTAGTACACCTAAATCTTCGTTTTGTTTGGTTGTGTAATGATGGCGTAAAATTAGAAGTAGAATATATATAGTTGACTGTGTGAATCCTATCGCGTCGTATCCCTCGAACTGGGGTAACGAGAGGAATCAAATTTCTGGCTTGAGAGAGACTCGCTCAACAGGGTTTATTCCCAAGGTTTAAGTGGCTCAGACTCACAGAGCATTATGGTAGAAGCTCAATTTTTGTTGAGAAAATTAGAAATCCTCATTTTCCTATATAAACTCAAAGTTGGCATGAGATCTGGACTCATCAATTCCACTCAATATCTTGTGTATTGAACCCTCTGGCAGAAAATCAACATTCGGCTCTCAATCAGTCAGCTAGTTACTCAGTCATCGGGAAAGAGAGAAAAAACTGAAGCCTGCCGAAGTGAAACTCTTCGAAAAATCTGTGTATCAACCATCCATCATCAATTGCAGCAGGAGCAAAAGCGATAAACCAAAACAACCATTTTCACTGACTGTCACACTTTTTCCTTCAATCAAATCAGAACAGCTTTGGCTTAGCCATTTACATTTAATGTGAGTCAGTTTGAACGGATCATACAAAAAAAGTAGCCCAGTGGCATTGGCACTGTTGCCCCAACAAACTAAAATTCCGTCTTAAATTAATTTCCTACACTCGGAGCAAAGTGGTTGGTTGCGATTAGCAAAAGCAATGAAGATTCCTTATGACTCTGAGCTCCTCAATATCTGTCAAGAAAACTAACAATAACAATCGCAGTGTAATAGATCAAGAACTTGGTCGGTGTGTGTGTGTTGAATGAACGTAGTGTGTTTTAATGGGGAGTCGCTCTTCCACTCAAGCGGAAGGCATGAGAAGAAATTGCACATTATCCCCTCCAACACGGCACACACTCACTGATTTACAATTCACTCGTGTTTAATCATCAACCGACAGTAGCAGTAGCACAGGAGCAGCTGAAGGATTAAGATTACTTGTCTTGCAAGCACGTAGTCGGATTATCTAACGTAGGTACGTGAGCAAGAGAAACTCATATCAATATTGGTTTGGTTTGATACTTACTAAGCAAGCAAGCAAACTTTTTGCAACATATTCCAAGAAAAAATATATAGTTTTCTCAAGGAGATTCTTAGCAAACTCAAGTTATCTTGACTTGATTTGAGAAATTCATTATCACAGATACGTAAATTCATTTGGATGGCTCATTTAATTTAGATGAGCTCGTCCCTTGTAATCAAGAGCCCCTGAAGGATCTGACGCAGGTAAAAATGAGATGAGGAATTCATTGATTATTATTATCACCCCATAAAAAAGTTCACCTACATATATTTATGTAGTAGTACCAAAGTGAATAAGTGGCTCGGATCCCAATATTTGTCAGTAGAAGTTAGGGATAAATTACGGGATGGGAAGCCTAAACACAACAGAAAAATTTCCAATAATGTTTTCACGCAACTTTTGCTCCGCTTCTCCTGTTCCCCAAGGTAGGGAATTAATGAGAAAAGTTGGCACACGGTTCTCAACTTGTAAACATAAAAACGTTGCTATCATGTTTGCATAAGAGTTGCCTACTTTAATCGGTGGAGGAATGACAAGTCCAACCTACTGCATGTTGCTTCGCCAGACTCACGCCTCGCTGAAAAGTACAATTATGGTGCATTTTTTTAGATGCTGATGCTCGTTGCGTTGTTTTAAAAGTGACACTAGCTCATATAAGTATGATACAAACGAGCCTCTAAGCAAACCACTACTTATCAAAACATTTTTATAACTAGAAGGTAAAAATAACATGATAAAATGTAATCAAAAACACTTCTACTTTCCGCTTACATCAAATGATTTAATATTAAAGAGGACGTCTACTCAAACTTAATGTTTATTTATACCAAATGCCAAAGGTATTTTTTGTAGATTGGAGTTGGTCGCCGTATATCTTATTCATTATGTTAATTGACTCAACCTACCTTTGCAAGGTTAGAGCAACTTACTTAATCAAAAGAATGAAAGCCCACTCTGCTTATCAGAGCTAAAAAATGACCACTATTTTTAATCAGAAGTAAGGTAGTGACATAAAAACAACAGGAGGGCACTTCTCCACCTTGTCACCAGAAGAAAAACTGCGTTTTTTTCGTCGGTAGCCTTTGTGCTTGTTACCAAAGCGGAAAATAAATGTATGTTTTCGTATTTGGTCATTTCACAATAAAAACCATACGCTGTTATGATCAAAGAGTCCCCTCCACACTCACCACTGTCCTTTAGCCATCAACAAATCGTCACTTCTATATATTCATTTTCATTACTATTTCACTCGCTCACTTGCTTTCCTCTCAATAGTGGCTATTACAATTATCATTGAGACAGCACATTTTCATTTGGCTGCTCCTGGTAGTCCAGGAGCACAACACCATGTAAAGCTTCTCTCGATTGCACCGAAATTTATATAAGCGTCTTTTCAAAATATGGATAAAGTACATACATGTATATAGGAGCATTGCTCTTTTAAACTTCATTGTCATTTAGCCTGCAAGATGTGTAGTCGTAGTAGTGAGTGAAGTGGAATAAAAGATAAGCTCCCAAAGCGAGTAAAGTCTTATATGAGCTTCCCTACTTGCTACTTCGTCTTTTGCGGAGACGTGAACCTACACATTTTTCCCAAGGATGGTTGATGCTGATGATCATGACGGTTGTGTGTTTTGCAGTCTTGTATCATATCGTTTTTTATATTGCTATAAAACATGTAAACTTGCAGATATATGGTATTAGACCACTGCTCCACTGAGGGGCTGTGTGTTGTAGTAGTGTAGCTGTAGCTCATCAGATTGATTTCCTCTTTAATTGAACTTTATCAAACCACAGCCCTCTCATCGACTTTTGATAATGTTTGTTGATTACTGGGGAATGAAACTAGAAACTGAGTTTAGCACTGCAAATAATTGATTGAGGGAATGGTTTTGAAAGGAGAAAAAACGGAAGAAAGGCGTTAGGATAAAAAAGGGTTTAGTATAATATATGTATATATCTACAACTTGTACGTGATGATACATACATATATTATCTTTGTGAGTTTACTGACGCATGTTTGCACATCGCCCTCATCCTATATCGTAGTATATGGAGCAGGAGATAGCTACATTTTTTTCTTTTCTCTGCAAAACAGGAAAAGAATTAGCGATTCGATGAGAAAGAAAGTTTCTTATTTTGAACTGTCACCAGCACAATAGACGAATCCTTGAGGAAGGCAGGAAGAATGAAATGAATGGCCGTGTTGAAAAACGAGATAAGATAAAGCGGCTGCTGTTCCTCAAGCTGGAAATTGATCATTGATGCACAAAAGCACTCAAATAAACTAATCTCCTGTAAATTAATTACATTTTAATTAAACTCCGATTTCATCGAGTTGATTAGCATTCACTCACACCACCAGTTGGATGTTGGATTATACATTTTATTTTATTCCCTTATATTCAATGAAGCCGTTTAAATCTCATTATAATAGGCAAAACTTTCCTCTTTCTGACGATTTCAACATGCTATTACAGTTGAATACCAATTTATGCAAATTTAATGACAGGAAAGTCACACACAGAATGTCAATTTTTGAGGACTAATCCAATCACATCAACTTTTTATTGTTTTTGTCACAAGTTTTCAGCCACTTCAACTTCACCAATTCTCGGTGGAGCATGTGTTCATTCCCCGGTGGAGGATCCTGGGATGTTTTATCCACGCAAAACATGTTCCTTGCAAACTTTTTGTCGATCCCATTTCCATTTCATTTTGCATTCGGTGCTTCGGACAAATAGGCAACCAACAACTCCCAACTTTGCATGACTTTATCAATAAGGAAAACCATCCAAAGGGGGAAGTATATACATACATAGGAATTCACAAATAGATTCAATTCAAACTAACCTACTCTCCCGAACTTCACTTTCCTTCACAAATTGCCTGTGTAAATAGCACACGAAATGGGCAATGCAGCCAGGAAAATTAGCAAATTCCTGTGTTAAATAGGAGTTAAAGAGGCGGACCGCTACTCTTTTTCAGTAAGAACATGAAAAAAAGTTTATTTTTTGCCAAAATGCATCAATACGAAGAGCACACATAACAAGAAAAAAAGCAAACTTTAGTTCGGGGTTGTAAATAACGTGAAAATGCTGACAAGATTAATTTGCTTTCATATACATTTTTCAAGAATCCCTGAGTAGCAGAGATTTGTGGTGTTTAAGGGAGTGTAAGCAGGCAGGCAAGCCCAACCAAAACCTTAGTCAACTTGAGGAGCAGTGGAACTTGTATAAACATAAAACGATTGCATTTTGCTTGAAAGTGATACTTTATCTTTGATATATATGCCATTATTACGTATTAGAGAAAATAGGGGATTTTGTCGACTCCCATATTCAACAACATGAACAAGACAGGAGCACGACAGTTGGGAAAATTCATTTGGGTACAAGATTATAGTAAAGTTGCATAACTGAGAGCCATACCTAACACTGAATTTGTATATATCAGTTGACAGTAATAAGATGGCACCAAGTGCAGGCATAAGAGAATGGCATCTTGGGTCACAACAACGAGCCGTCATTCCTGAAAAATATGTTCTTCTTTGATGTATGCATCTGGCTCCTGTTACAAACTGTTCTGGGCTGGTTGTACTACTTGAGAGAGAGAGCTATTTGTGCAATGCGGCATGTGAAAAATTGCATTGTGGCTAATCCAAGAATCCCGGTGACAAAGGAGCTTGCCTGCTCTTTAGGAAACAGAAGGCACATACATTTGCAGAGACATATTGTACCATATTTTCTCAATCGTAGAGATTCACACACGACACGACACGCCGTCCTTACGACTAACCGACTATAACAATATTCTCTGGAATGGCTAATATGAAATAGCAATGGATGATTTGAGATTCATACTTTATGTTGACTGTGGCCTTTTCGGTGTCCCAACGCCAACTACACTGAGCAGTGCTCTTTTGCACGCAAACACATGAGAACCGTTATAGTCGTTGTTATATTCGCAAACCTTAGCCCGTGCTCGCTGCTTCTCTGCAAGTTCATGATTTTCATTCAGAATTATTTCAGTTCATCGTCCCGTCTCCTCTCACCAGAAAGAAACGTGGAGTAGAGCAACTGAAAGACGAAGTGACAGAAACAATTTCTTATTAAATTTTCACTGGCTCGAAATTACACTGCTGTAGTCATCCTCATCATAATATATTTCGTTTCCTTTAGCTTATTGCTGATGGTACACGGATATTGGCTTTAAGATATATTGGCTATAGTAGGTTGGTTGGTTGGGGAAAAGTGAAAAATGAAATCGTTCAGATTCGTAAATGTCTATTATGCACAAGCGAGAAAAATAGTTGTCCCGTGGGTGTCTAAGAATTTGACCAGCTCACCCTGCCAAAAAACTTTCAAGACAACCCGGCATTCGAATGATTGTTGAGTGTCACAAATCTTTGTTAGCCGATTATATTTCTGGCTGTATTGGCTTCTCCAATAAGTAATAACAAGTCGTAATGAGGAATGGAGGAGCATTCTTTCATTACTCTGCCAATAATATGGGAAACGGTAAACTAAGAAATTTTATTTGACAGCCAATAAACCAGATACATACGTAAATGTCGGGTAAGATCTTTGTGGTGATTCGTTACAACAAACTACACAAAAATAATAGTAAATTGCAAGGTTACACATTGAATTAAAGTAAAGTTGGTTGGAATTTGGAATGATGTGAAGAGGCATTATCAAAAGTGACCTCGCTCAATTCCGGTTCTCTCCAAATATCTTGTTCAAACAATCACAGAGGATGCTCTAATTAAACTGCTTTTACTCTTGAGGTTGGGAACAATGTGAGCTGAAAAGAATAGAGTGCTAATGTAATGAATTCAATAGGTATATAGAGCTCCTAATAGTTAGGAGCGCAGCTGCCACTTATCTTCAATCACTCACTAAAAGCTTGAGTAGAAAAGTGAGTCCGATATATGTAGTCAGACTTTTTGAATTATATTTCCTCAAAGGTAATGCAATAAGCCGGACTTTCATATCCACTCTGTCTCATCAAGGAAATGAAGTGCAACAGCACTTCCCCAACTTCACACTTTCTCCAACAGCGTCATCCTCAGCGACAGCTGAGTAAATTGAGGGAGACCGTTTAAAGGAAAAGTGGGGAGAAAGAAAGTCATTGTTTTTGTGGGAGTAAATTGCATCAAATTCTTTCACTGCATCATTCTGTCAGTTCCAGTAGTAGTCGGAGGCAGGCTAACAACCGCAGAATAAAGTAAAGCAACTGACTCCCATATGCTTTTTCGGTGAGATAACCACGAAATGGTAATGTCCAGCACATTTACAAACTTATACAAAACTTATTATCGTTAAAAGAAGAGTACAAACTACAACCGTGGTTGTATTCTATTTTGTATTCGCTCGCAAAAAGGGAACGCAAACAGGCAACACTAGAATTGTTGTTGTTGTACCTCAATTTCCATACATAATCGTTTCCCCTATATCAATTTACACAATTTATTCTCAACCCGCAAACATACAACTTCGACCCACATTTGTTGCGTTTTCTATTTCCATTGCACAACTTACCATTAAATGAAGTATGCAATTGTGTACAGGGGAACAACAACAACGATTTAGCTTTAGTAGTATTGTGTTCCCCGTCTGCTGCCTGACTAGGTTACGTTATGCTACACCCGAGCGGAATAAAAAGGGCAGACTGTGTGTAGATTGTAGATCTTTTGCCAAATCAAACATCATTTATCAAATTGTAAACTGCAAAAACTGACCAAGACACGAGGCAAGACGCGGAAAAAAGGAAAGGATATCGGGGCGAAATTGTATCCGTTGTTTGATATTTTTCACATTTCCATCATGATTTTATGTATGCCTTTCTTCCTCTATGGACTCACAGGAAGGAACCCTTGTTTTTATATTGCTTCTGTATGACGAAAAAAAAGTTGTGAAAACCGAGTACAACTCTAGTAAATAGAGAAGTAACTAGGAACCTAAGAAAAAACACAGAGAGAGAGAAGGCAGAAAAAAATCGACAAGAAAGAAAAACGAAGAATATTATTACACGTCGAGAGGGAACAGATTTAAGACCGAGTGAAATTGTAGCTTCTATGGTTTATTTTTGTAATTCAAGATGCAGTCATGCCCATCACAAAACCATAATATTGTTGAATACACTATCAGCAGACTATCGTACCACACAATACATTGGTTTGGTTTGCATCTCAGTGTAGGTACATGACTGTTTGTATCTTATGTTCCCTATGTCGTTAGCACACTCTATATCTCTCTCTCTGACTGTAACATAGCTTGTGTGTTTGGTAAAAAGATGAAAAAATGAGAGCAGATGATGATGATATGGACAAGAAAATAGTTATATACTATTATTATATCGTTTTCTAAAGTGAAACTGCAATCTTTTCTTGATTCGGTTGGTCGGGGCATTGCATTACAGTTTTAGTATTGGTCGCCTCCGCCTACTACTTTCTTATCTAAACCAACAAGTCTACAGTCTATATCTATCAAACTGTGGAATCTCTCTTATCGTCACAGATATCGCCCAGCAATCTCTCTCTTTGAATTCAAGTCAGGAAAGTTTATCCAGATTTGCCCCAGTGCCATAAACTTATACCTAATAACCCCATAAATGCATGTGCTGTGCGTCCACATGAAAACTAAACTCCTTGCATCAAGTCAAGCATCTTTCGTTTGCTAGTTGGTATGCCATACCGATGTTGTAGTCTATATAAATGCCTCACCAACTTTTTTTTATATTATATGCCTCATTTTCACGTATTAGTTCTGTGTGTAATGCATGTACGAGTCGTTACTCTGCTATAAGGATCCTGTTTATGAACGCGAGTACATTGATATCACACTGTTTATGATATTGCATAGTTAGATGAGCGGTGATAGCGGAGAAAAGTAGTGAATGAACTGCTGTAATATAAAACTATGAGAAATAATGTATGGCAGTCGTTATAGTAAGTTTGTGAGCAAGCAAGTGAGAGTCTCTTCTCTAGACACACACTACTGAAGGAAGTCGAAAGAATAGTCGTGATTTTACTTTTTTGTTTTCTTGTTTGGGTGCAATCAGAACATGGAGCATTACATAATGCTGCATCTGTTTGATGGTCCTCACTGCCTCTCGCACTCTCTTCACTAGCTTCTCTTCTTTCCATCTCCATTAGTTTCTTTTGTTCATGGCGAAAAGGAAAAAAGCTACTCTCTCTCTCTTTCTTTCAACTGTATCGGTATAAATATGATTCCATTTTTTGAGAAGGCGTTTGCTACGGAAATTGTGATGATGATGATGAATATTATACCAATATTTACCCAATTCTCTGGCTACCTTCATAAGTTTTGCACGTCCCTTTTGTTCAAACCAATTTCTCGGCTGATGAATCGGAAGTAATCTATAAGCAGGAGTGTGGTACTTTTGTGTAACAAGAAAGTCTGCAAACCCCCAAAAAAACGAGTAAATTATAAACTTCATCTACTCAGTTTATTCCGGTTCGGTTTTATTGCTGTACATGGACTAAAAACGATGATTACTCAAAGATTGCTTGAGGATACTTACAGAGCTTTTTGTTGGTCGGCTGCTTTTCAGAGCCAAACAACATATCGACTCCATAACAGTTTTACAACATTGCTAAGTATCCTCATGTAATTTTGTTTCCATTCCAGCAAAGGAAACCCAGAGTGAAAGTGAAGTCATGAGGATATTATTATATTATCAAGGTCCATGCTCAACATCTCATCTAGTCTAGTGATTTGGCGTAAATAATCGTATTCCCTCGCCCTGAACCTTTCATGATATGAATTTGAATGTGATGGAAAATTGGAATGGCACACACTATTATTTATTTTTATATAGAAATGTTGTGAAACTTCAATCAGCTCTCTATTTCCGTGTATTAGTAGTAGAATTTGATGTTGCTTAACAGTTGAGCACGTTTTTTTTATGAAAAAAAGTAACATTTTTTTGCTCTTGACCCATTTAGATTGACTATTGAAGATCGACGGGGATACAATTATACTGATTTTTTCGGAGGAAAGAAATCTTTCGAAATTAACCCGGCTCAGTGATCCCATTGAGATTTTTCACCACCGAAACCGACTTCCTCCTTCTCACGGTCGCTTTCTTTGCTTTCACTCCGTCACCCAAATATATCAGCAACAAAGTTGCAAAGTGCAGAAGAAAAGAAGTGCTGCAGCTGCAGCGACACTAAAAAATGGAAGGAGATTTGATTGAGGACCCTTTAGCAAAACTCCTCCACGACCAAGCACCGCCCGAAGGGGCGACCAACAATTTGACGACGGCTACAACTCTTGGATTTGATGTCCCTCTCGTGACCAGCGATTATTGCCCGTTGAATGGGACAAATGAGAGCTGCACAGCGTCCGGTGTTGTCAATAATGGAACTGGCGAGTCTAGCATCGACAAGTTCCACTTTTACGAGGTAACACTATCATTTTCAACTTTAAGACTGTAATATATAATCTAACATAGCATCTCACTCCATTACTTTCGCGTGGGTACATGGTTTCTCCACATTTTCCAAACTTTTGTCTACGTTTCCCCTCTGGACATCAAGGAATTGGAGAGCGGTTTATATATAGTTGCATATATCCATTCGTTGGGAGACCTCGTCACAAAATTCATGTATAATGCATATGCATCCGTGTATATTATGTACATACGTAAGAATGTTTAGCTTTTATCCCATTACCTTCTGCCTGTTGCCCGCCTTCTCAAGATGCTCAAGGTAGGTTTCATTCAGTGTGCTATACGAAGCAGCAAAACAGGATGGAGAAAGTTTTGCCGAAATCACACTTATGTACACTTTCGTCCATATCTTGGGGGAATACCAATGGTGAAGTGAAATGAATGGGCGTCGTTGTTGTTGAAACAACCGTGAGAATCACACATTATATTTGTTGAAAGAAAACCGAAAAGCACATTTAGACAGTATAAAAAGTATCATCCTGACTGTACATGATTGCTGCTCCCATTGTTGACTCCAAATGGAATCATTTTTCTCAGCAGGATTGTGCGAGTTATGAAATGTCATCCAATATCACAATACACTTATGAGAGCAGATGCTGGTATCATGTGCTACGTAACGTTACCAGCCCAAAGAAATGTTGACAGTTGTGAGTATAATGCCTAAAATAAATAGTGGGGAAGCCAAAAGTTGAAGGAGAGAGTGTTAGCCATTCCCTAAATGAGTGGATGAATGTAATGGCATCAAATCTTTATAGAAGATTGCATTTCTATGTCGCGAATTATTACCACTGTCGTTTTCCCATAGACTTATACGAACATGGAGTAAAAGCACTGGGTGGTCGGATATTACAAATGGGCCGTCCACGAGCTATTGAAATTCTTCTCGTTTTCTTGCTGGTTGATGTGATTTGATGGAATTCATTTCATCGCACAAATTACACCAAATGTTCTTTCGGCTATTATGGAGAAGAAAAATCTCAATTTACTTGAGGAATCTCCTTTCAATTCATTTCGTAATTTTGGAATGGGAAATGAAAGGAATTCATATAAAATGATGTGGGGAGGAGAATAGAAACTGTCAAAAACGGAAATGAAGGTGACATCGATCCAGGTAGAAACTGCGGTCCCATATTCCCCCATGTCTTTCACATTCTGGAGTGAAGTTCATACTATGGAAAGTTTTTTTCAATACACGAAAATGCGAAGCAGGTTCAATATACAGTAACAGTTTGCAATTTGGCTGTTTTGGAAGTTTTCGAAACTTTGAATTTTTATACATCAGGGACGTACTAGAAATATAATTCTGAGAATGTTTCTATCCAGTTTCATATATTCAATTTTTCACACGTGTCTCCAACATAAGAATTCCAAGAACACTCTTCCTGGAACTGTTAGGCGTTTCTGACGAATTATCACAGTTCATTTATTTCACACCCGACTTAAATTCGAGTGTGCTTTTGATTAACTGTAGTGGGGAATGGTGTATTCTACAGAAATGGAAACCTACTTGAGTAAAAGCAACGCATAGAGAATTTTTATGATTCTGTTTAAATCAGGAGTGGTGAACCCAGGTTTTTAGCTTACTGCCGTGGAGGGTTGAGTGGAGAAAGAGAAGTCGGGGTAAGAGCTGATAAACGCATTACTCGATTTTAATTTAGGGAACGGATCCAGCCTTCATTGTCAAGTATTGCTCGCATTCCTCATTCCCATTCTTCACCGGCCAACAAAACTAGTAAATTTGTTGACAACGAAGTTTCGTAATTGAAAAAAAGTTGATACAACACCGCGCTTGAATACTGATTCCTCCCAAATCGAATCCACTGCTGCTGTTTCACTAACCTGGGTTGACTCATATTTCATGCATTTCTCCGCATACCCTGGAACGATTCCGTGTTGCAAAAATTTACAAGTCTAGTTGTTGCACGCCTATTTTTGGCAAATGCATGAGTGTGCATACAATATGTGTGTTTTTACTTATGTAGATTCAAGTTTAGATGCGAGGATCTTCCCAATACATAAAAATAGAGCGTTCATCCGTACAAGGATGAATAGTTCACAAAAGGCTACTAACAGCATTGTTGAGTAGCTGGAGTTCAGGTTGTCAATCCTTATGGGGATTTGGAATTGTTCCCTTTTATATGCAAGATCAATACTCGTCGAAACACCCACGTATGGAAATGGAGACACATGAAATACTTTCCCTGTCAGATTTATAGTGCTTTTACATTTCCCCAATTTTTAAAACGGAAAGCAACGTTTTTTAGGTGGAATTTATTTTTATATTACATAAAATATGCATCTATCCCTCAGTCTTCACGGGCAAACATCATCATCTCCAAAATGAAATGTTCAGAGGGACATTCACCATGTTATGTGAACAGAAACACGTGTGCAAATGCAAAGTAATGCGGGCAATCAAACAAACAAAGATAGTTTTTATATCGAAAAATCTCTCCTGCTCCAGTCCCATTCAAGGTAAAACATTGTATTGCAATTTGCAATTACGAGCTTGTGTCAAATACAAATCAACCGTGAATCAATCAAGGACTCAATCCCAACATGGTAAATGCAACTTTGCATATATATGGGTTTCCGTATTCGATTCGTACCTAACGAGTTCATGGAGTAAAGTATACATAAAATAGTGTGTTTTGTAACGAAACATGACATGTAGTGTTTTTTATTACGATTGATATAGGAAAGCACATTTTGTAAAACTCGTTCCAATCCAAATATTGTATAAACTTTTAAAATTTGTTTGTTGATGGGGGCCTCGAGTAAACAAAAGTAGGAAACACGTGTCCTCATTAGGTGGATTAGATGCTTACAGCTGAACTGAAGCTTCTCGTTTTGTATCTTCTATGTCTGTTTATGTACTGATCAATTACAGGCAAAAATGACAGGAAGGGATTTTTTGCTGATGGCACTTTCAGAATATTTTATGCCTCCGTAGTTTTATGAAGTGTTAATCAATAGCTAACAAGTCAAAACCATGTTTTAATATTTCATGAGAAATGGGTGGATGGATGAGTTTCAATTATCTGCTTGTTTAACTTTTTCAAGAATTTCTTTGGTCTTTCACAAAGTTCCCTTTTCAATTCATTTCATTACGATGGAAAATGGATAGTAGAAAAACAACGGAGAAGAGTTACAGAGTTAAACAGTCATGTAAGTTGTACAAGCAAACCTTATTGTACAACCGATTATACCAATTAGTACAACAAAGATTTCAGTTTGCTTAATTAAATGAAAACAAATGCAAATGAGTTGGTGAATTCCTGATTTTACATGTAGCTATAACGCTCCCTCGTTTTTTATCCTTCTTTAGTGCACAACTTCGAATCTGGGAGTTTGCTTCCTGAATGTTTATGGCACAATTCCAAGCTTTTTTGATGATCCGCCCGTGCACTGTAATGATCAGATTTTTAGGGAAAATTCAGGCATAAATTAAAGCAAACATACAATATACCACGTTTTTAGAATAATTCGTTTGAATTTTTTAAGTCATTGATTTCTCATGAATTTAAATCGACAGTATATTATGTGTTCGTTATCACTCCCGTCAAGTGGCAAACAATTCTGACCGATTCGACGTTTCAGAATATTGACCTAAACCACCTCGTGATTCTTTCAACCATGGTGTTCATGTCTATGACTTATGGTGTCAGAAGTGCTTTTGTGTTTTCGAGTCGACTTCCCTTTACTTATCTACAAAGCAACGCATCAAATAGATAGGGTGAGCTTCCTCGCGATGCGAAGAAGTAAAACACTTGTGGTCAACACCACGAAACGCACCATAAAACTACTGCATTGTGTGTCTGTCACCATGTCTCGGTTCAACTAGTACGGAAAAGATTTATTTGAATATAGTCTAGTGTAGAGCTTTTCCCATCATTTTTGTCCAATTGAAGAATTTCCTATACTTCTCAACAAAAATGGTTTATGTTCGTCGTGAGTATATGGAAATTGAATTTATATTTGTATGTAAATGTAATATCGCCTCAAGTGAATCTAAGCTTCTTTGAACGATGATGTATGGCGATGTCATTTTTGTCACCTTTTCCTTTACTTCATGCTAAATTTACTGCCGAGCAAACTGCTTCACTTTTTACCCTGCTAAGCTCACAGTGCTATTGGCATGCTTTGGGGTGAAGTGAGTCTACTCCCAACGGAACTTATTGACGTCAAAGCAAACGATCAACGATGAATTTCAATCATCGTCCAAAAGCCCACCTGAATCCCTTTCTCGTTCAAGGCTACACACACTCAAATATAATGAAGCACCTGTTTCAGCCTCAGCAAAGATTATTTTCAGATTGACATGAAGTATACTCCATCATTAATTTCAGACGACAGACGTCCGTTTGACATCAACTCACCATTGTAAAAGATGGTGCTCATATATCTCATCAGTTTGGATATAAGTTTCTTTAAACCACGTTCTAATCAAAATAATGTTCTTGTATCTAGCACATGCTCAAATTCTTCATATACTGGAACAAGAACGTTACTTTCATTGGGCTCTCTTAAAAAGCGGTTCTTTTTATGGCTGAAATACTTATAAGGAGCGCTATTCACTTTTTTGGTGTGGTAATTATACGTTTCCCTTTTGACAAGTGAGTAGTTGAGTCATCATTTTTTGTTGGAAAATCAAAGTGACAGTCCAGTTACGAGTTGACTTGTTGATTTCCTTTTTTCGTTTCCGTGAAATATAACCTAGAAAGAAGTACTAAGCTATACACTCCATGTTCCCTTGTGTCTAAATATTTTCTTTAGGCACCAAAATAATTATTACCAACTCATGAAAATGATGAGAAAAATGAAATGTATACTAAAAAGTTGCAAAATCTCTTCAATCTTTTGAATTATTCATAATATTCCTTTGAATGCCTTGCAGCGATAACATTATATTTTGTGATGCATTTCGTGCCCTATGCTCAGGGTAAGGAACCTAGTCGGCACATGATCAAGTCACGCTTAACCCATCAAAAATATATTTTTCAACATAACATGCATCCTTCCCTTTTCTTTGGGAGATGAGTCACCGACGTGTCTGGTCGACTTGTGCGGCATTAATATCATAGGTGATTTAAGCCGCATATGGATTAAAATAATCATGAAAACCACATCCAGCAGATATGAATCGATCACATAATTTTCTTAGCCGTGATATGCCCCAGGCTTCAACCAGTATTCAAAAACAGCCCAGAATACGTGAATATAAATACGGGATTATATAGGTACTGCTCGTTGAAGACTTTTTCTGTTGCGCATCCAAAATCAACTTGAATTATCTGTTGACAGCGGAGTAGAACTGTATAATATTTTGTTGAATGCTGACAGCTGGATTGCAACGGAGCAGTTGAATTATTTATACGTGATTCTCATGTGTATTGCATAATGTAGAATGGGTAGTGCTAGAGTGCAGAATGAAGAAGAGACCTGCCAAAATTCTTCATAGTGGAATATGTCAGGTCAGGTCATAACAACTTTCTGTACTCCAGGAATTGCTTGCTCTTGCATAAGTTTATAAAAATTATGTGGAACTGGATCATAATTTTTCGCTTCATTTACCCATGCCGATTTGATAAATTGAAATGATGGTGATGTTATTCACATGACGTTTCTGTCAAACTTGAGTTTCTTGCCGGAACTCAATGTCGGATTGGGTGGTTGAGTTGTGAAAGTCATCCTGGGGGAAGTTGGGATTGCATAAACCAAGCGTAAAATGTCAATTGCAATGTGTACAGCGAAATTGAGAGGTTAAGAACGGAAGATTAAACTCAATCAACGTTAATATTAATTGTAAATGCTCCATTACTGTAACAGTTCATTGAGCATAAGAGATTTATAAGATGCACCCGCTGTGAAGTCAGCGAGCTACTTAAGTGGTCAAATGTTGTGATTGCTGTATGGCAAATCCATATAATAAGAACCTAATTGCAAATGTACGCTGTCGCCAAATATCTTAAATGTGGACATTTTGATGTAGCTACCAATTCATACTTTTTGTTATGGTGCAGAGCATAAAAATGGGTGGCAGAATCAACAGAGCAAACCATATTGGCGATAGGATTAGCAGATTCTTTTAAGTGCAATCGTATTTTCTGGAAAAAGGAGTCAAAGCAGACATGTCTTATATTCAGGCGGTTCACATAAGTCGAGCTGATTTTTAATACCTCTTTGCATGTAATAACGACTAATTCAAAATACAAAGCAGTTGATACACGTCAGCCATAAGTGACACAGTTGCCAGCCTGCTGTCAGCTTTCTTCGAGTTTAAATCTACATCCACAACATAAACCAAGGCGCAACTTGACGCAAAAACTAAGTTTATGAAACTGACTGACTACCGCAATGTCGGAGCTTTAAACTGGCTGGCTGGAATAATGGGATTTGATTTGAACAAATGCATACACTTAACTTTTAGGGAACAACGTTCCATCTCTTTTGTAGAAAGTTTTGCTTTCTTTGATTCAACCAACCTCCTGACATACGTGGCTCACTCCGAGTCAGCAACATCTGTTGACTCAATCTATTTGATAGTCTCCATCCGAAAAAGAGTCTTGCAGTCATTCATTATTACCATTAGTGCGTCACACCCTCTTCCACTTTAATATTAATATCATCAGCTAAGTGAATGGAAAATTGGGTAAAATAGTAGATGTATCAGCTGTTTCCTCTTCAAAAACTTCTTTTTCTATAAAACATTTCCTCTGTTGCTTCCTCCCCAGTTCCCCATCAACATCAATATCAACCTGTGCACTTTTCTTTCATGGCCATTTTCCCACTTCATTTCCATACGAAAATGCGCTTGCCTTGCCCGCGAATCCTAATCTCGTGGAATAGAGAAGCTCTTCTCTCCGTTGTTTTCCCCAGCTTCCCCCAAACCGAGCCATGGATGGATGGTGTTTAAAATTTACATATCCATTCCCTTGTTCAATTTTCGGATTGAATTTCAAATATGGTTTTTAGTAGGGCGAAACAACAACAAGCTAAGTTGGTTTTAGCTCACGCAGAGAGTGAGGCTTTTGGCAAACTTGCTGAAATAATGCAACCTTTTGAGAGACAGTCGGTAAAAGGATTGTCATCGTTAGCAGCAGCATCAGCAACAACGGTTTTGTTTCTACCTTCCTTCCGTACTCTGCATGTGGCAAGAGTTTTTGCTGGAACAGCACTCACTCACAAAGCCAAAGGAAAACGTGTAAGCAAGAACCTCTCGGGACTAGTTAATTTTGCCAGTACTCTGCCACTCACTTTGTAGTGGGCTTTGATTCAACATCAGCCTGCAAAATCTATGTAATCATTTCATTTTTATAAGAGGATGGCTCCCCTATAAAGACAAGGTTTGTTGATATGACTTGTTTGAAAAGGGTTGAAAGGTGGTCCCGTTTTTTGCTAACTTTTCAGCCGAGTCACTGAAAGACGGAAAGCAAGCAAGTTGCAAATCGTCCCATCATCATCATATCATCATCGTCTTAGTGGAGATGATGAAAACTTGCTGAAGAACGGGATGGATGATATGTATCCTCTGGATCAGATTAGACAACAAGCGTGCGTAACAAATAACGCATAAAAACACATTGCTAGTAGGTTTTTTCAACTAAACGCACTTAACCATTTCTTGGCTCTCTTGATAAACTTCTACTAATGGCTAGGTGTTGAATAGACTCCCCTTTCATTTCTTTCGTTATCTAAATTCTTGTCCGGAAAATAAAAAAGTTTGTTAGCCACAAAGTGCAGTTCCTGGTTCACAGCGTCAACGTGTCAAAAGCCTACGTCATATTGTTAGGCAGTGAGGTTGTTTTTTATCAGTGGAAACAAAATGAACTCTAATGAACACAAACAACTGGGGAATGAACTACTATAATTTAGGTATGTGGCTAAGCCTATACAGAAGCTGTTCTGGACTGTGATTGACAGGGTTTCTTTCTTTTCCGTGTTCTTGCATTTTTCCGTTCATCCTGGCTCGTTGATTGGACTGTCTATTACATTTTTCGTTTTGATCCCTGTTTATTTGGAGTAGACAAAGGAGGAAGAGACGTCAAAAGTGTTTACACGCCTTGCTTTTCTATAACCGCCGGAAACACCATTTTTTCTTGCTTTTCTGCGTCTTCTTGCTCTGCTCACAACACAACACACTCTTTCATCTAGGCTCTTTATTGTGTATTTACTGTTATTGCAGCACGTTGTATTGTGTTTGCTCTTGGGATGACGACGCAGAGGATCCCCGGGCAGTAAAAGGACGCACAACGATTTTTACGAGGGTGTCGATCCATAATTTTTGAAAAGACTTCCTTAATTCCTCGCATACTTTCCCTCACTTTGTGTCAAACTTGTCCATTCTCTTCATCCAAAATCCGAGCCATAACTGTGGAAAGCTTGTCGTAATGATAAGAATATATTCTGGATTTTATGAGCCCAAAAGACGACTTAAGTCAGCTTTCTTTCCCAACATTATGGCACTCCTTCAATAGAATGTGCAGCATATACTAGCATTAGCATGGGAAAATATGTATGTTATGCACACACGGGATTCACTGGGAAGCAATCTTTCAAATGACTGTGTTAAAGACTCTTCTACAAACTTAGATTGACAATGAGCGTAGGTGTATTCTTGTGTCTTGGATATGTGCATTATATTACAAAACTCCTTTAGCTAGAGTCTTATCACCACCACCCTTTAGATAACCATGCGAATCCATAATATGGGATTATAATGCATATTAAACTTTATGCGATCTGAGCTCTGTCGAAATTCTTGATTTCATTCAATTCTCTGCCTACAGCTACAGAACTTGGGTTTGAAGCTGAAACAAGCGCACTCACACATAAAAAATGCATATCAACCATGCCAAAGACGACAATGATCCTCTGGTATGCCAATTGCATGTAAGGAGGCATCTCAAACGACGAGTTCCCTCTGGGAATGGCACGCACGAAAGAGATAACTAAATTAAACCGGAGTGAGAGAAGAGAAGGGTTTTTAAATACGAAAATTCTTCAAATTCATTCAGCTCTCCATTTGAACTTGGGAAGACACGGTTTGTAAGTAACTAACGTCGCTAGTCATTAATTCACTTTCTCCGTTGATTACTGTAAAACTTTACCCAATGCCAGTTGAAAGAGCTAATGGGAGCAGATTTCGTAAGAAGTTTTAACTTCGACATTGGTTTTTATGTCTTTGAAAGTGACGTTCTCAATGAATCCTGGTTTTGTAATATAAGAGTTTGAGAATACACGTTTTGTGACGGGATGAAATGAATGAAAGGAATATTGGATGATTAAACTCTTGGAATTTTGGAATCGTTTCAACAAACAGGAAACTTAAAACCAGGTAGCGAAACGGGTGATTTTTTATGCATGTATTTTTCACAAAGAAGATTTTTACTCCTAGTTTTATTGATCAATGCTTGTTTTGTTAGGTTATATAGTAACTGGGCATGACGGTGAAATTTTTGTTTTGAAAACTACCGTAAACTCCAAAATAAAATGCTTCAGTTTTCAGTATTTTCCGCTTTTACTACTTCTCTTTCAAAAGTGTTTTTTCCAACAAGTTTGTAATCATATGATGAGGTAGGGTGACAAGATTCAAAACACTTCCTGTGTGCGTTAAGTGTGTAATTCTTTCTTTGTGTTGATCTACGTCGAATAATGTTTGCAGTTAACCTCCAAGCCTTCAAAAACTTTTGAACACTACACTTTTTGCGCATCTAAAAACTAATTTTTTAATTTAGAAGTGCTAAAAGTACTAATTTACTCAACTTTGAACACTGTACAATTACCGCTTCTCTTTGCCCCATGAATTGCATAGTACTCTGAGTAACAAACCTGAAACTTTTCTGACATGACACTTGCAACTAATTCATTCAAATTATAAGTGGACACATACAGGCATATACTTCCGTCAGTATTTCTTAATAGCAACTATTCACAACGATCAACTCATACTCAACAAGGACACGCCAGACTGACAATGAGCTTCTTGAATAAAAGGATTGCTCCATGTAAAGGAACTATTTTTAGCGAAATGTTTTTCAACTCTGTTCTACCCAATCTTAATAAACATCAAGATGAGGGGCTTGCTTGTTTACCAAACTATTGCAAAATGTGTTATGACACTATGCTAGTTAACTCTCTGGAATTTACGATGTCGAACTGTTTAGCTATTTTCTCCGATTTCATCTTTTAATTAGATACGCATGATATAAGAATAAAGGAGTAGTAAACTGAACCCCATGAATTCACTCAAGCTGCATAGACATATCACATTTTTACTCAGTATTATAAACGGAAAGGTTGAAATGGATATAATATTTTTTGTTTTCCCTTGGATAACTGCACTACATCAAGTAAACAAGCCAATATTTCTTACTAATTCCAGAACCTTGCTACTGGCTATACAGCACATTAGAACTTTTGTAAAGAAGAGAAGAGACGTTGATTAAAACTATTATGAAATACTCAAATTCATCCATCGCCTTTCACTGAGTATATATATGTTTGACAATAGATTAAATTAAAGTAGGTGTTCGTTGTGGGTCAATACTATGCGATATGTGTATAACATTTATTATAATGGTAATATATACTTATAAGACATCCGTATATTATTTACATAGTACCATTTCAGAGAACTGTATTGATCTCCCATGTCCATTCTATACACATTTATGTTTCTGTAATCGTATTCAGGCAATTCGATTCTGAGATCGGGCCGAACTCCCGTACATGCAGCTAGTGATGATAATAATTGGTTCATTCATTCACTCCTGAAAATAGAATCTTATCCAACGAACGGACTACCTGTCCTGTCCTGGCTCACAATATACGAGTTAATAAAGCGCTGACATTGTAATATTTTGAATGGAGGCAGTATTGCGAAATGAAAGGCATAATCAGTGGAATACTCACAAGACCTCTTCACTTACTCAAATATATTCGTAGTTCCCTATACAACTGTATTGTACCAGGAAAAACGAAAATAGGATGGACTGAAAGTTGCCGAGATTGCAGCAAGCAGATTCTAGTAGAGTGTCGATTCTATTACGATCATATTTCGTTGGGATAATGATAGCAGTAATTCCAATAATAATGGAGATATCAACATCAACTCGTCCTCTCTTACTTCTCAATTCTCTTTCAGTCTTTTTGTAGCCCGTGTTTTACGCCTTATAAAAAGGGCATTATGCTTCTCAACAACTTTTTTTTTCAAAGGATGGAGACTTGAGTTGCTAGTTTAGACAAGAATTGCACCATCGAACGTACTTCTAAAAAATACATGCACATCCAGACAATGCAGAGGAGTCATTGCCATTACTTGGAAGTTAGTAGACTCACACTCTACTCTCAGACCACTTTACTTTACTTAATGTCAAGCAGGATCCTTAAAAATGTAGAGTCTACTGTTGTTGCTCCTGAATTAATATTTGCTGGCCTCTTTTTGTGTCAGGGAATCTGTGAACTTATGGATGAACCTACGAGAGCCAAGCCAATCGTCCCATTTTCACGCGTATGAGGGGCGTATATGTAGCTTCGCCCAATATGATATGATGTTACGTAAGAGTCAATGAGTTTAAGTAAAGTTTAATGGGTGAAACTAAAATTGGTTCCCTCTCGGCAGGGTGTAATAACATCATTCCAGTTTGTTGTTATGTTAGATCATCATTATATTGTATCGTTTGATAATATCTGCTCACGTCTCTCACTATGGCGTATTTTGTAGATAATAATGGACATATTCTAGCGGCATTATAGATCCTATCTTCTACTGCGAGCTTTCGTGGGGCAACATTAAAGTACAAAGTTTTTGCAAAATATTTTACATCCATAACACTTTTCTAATAGCTTTTTGCACATTGTAAAAATTGAATGGCTCTCCTCAATTTCGGAATGACGAGCCATGTTATGACTGCTTGAGTTACATATTTCGATGCAGAGTACAATCTTTAAATCAGATTTTGTTTCAGTCGTGAGCACTTAAATTAAGTGTTGCAGTGTAATAAGCTTCTAAATAGTGAAGGAATCGGGGCTTGTATCAAAATTTTATGGGCTTCATGATTTTTTTTCTTCTGTAAATGAAAACTGACACACGCGAGAATCGGCGAGATGTTTTTCGTTGAAACTCCTATCCCATCTTACTATTTATGATTACTACAAAATTTCCGGAAATTCATCGATTGGCTGTCACTATATAGGAAGATGTTTTATATTCGATTGAATATGCATTTATTTTTTCATCACATCACAAACTAATTTGCTTTGTAAGACAAGTAAGAGCTAGAAGTCAGCGACTGACAACTCGGTAGGTTGAATTCTCCAGAAATGTTTGAAGTTATATTTTATTAATGGCAAGAGTAAAAACTGACATTCCCTCAATAAGAAATACTTGGAATTTAAAATTTCATGAGAGCATAAAAATGGTTCGTTACAGCTTTTGAAGTCTTTCTTTGTACCAATACTACTGGACTGAGTGAGTATTTTACCAACAAAGGGAGTAGGTTCTTGCAAACCTTTGGTCTAGGTTAGCAATCGTTGACATTGCATCAGTATTTGCTCAAGTTAAATTTCGTTGGACAGTCCACCTTGAATTGGATACGTCGTCGCTTTATAAATTGCTTCATTATATTCAAGATGAAAATTGAACTTAAGGGAGGTCAAACTGGAGAATGTGTACATATTTGTATTGACTCGTGTGAATTAAGCTCAATATTGGCAGTTCCGCGTAAGAGTGTTACTGAATAAAACCATTTCTCATCTCAGGATGACTTCATTTGCATAGCATAGGGATTGTCGGAGCTAAACCAAGGGTAATGTATTGACAGTTACGTAGCTGCCATGAAAAGTCAACCAGAAGATCAAACTCCTTTCATTTCTTTCAAGTCTTTTTTCGGTTCAATCTATCACTTCAAAGTAAAATATCAATTTAAGGCTCCGCTGGATAGGAGAAAATAGTCAGTAATCGCTTTGTATGTACTTTCATTTTGAAAGACTTGCTTGCTCAGCTTATGTTAGGTTCATCATTCATAATTTATGTATGCCTTGTCGAAGTTAACAAGTGTGTATGCACTTACGTACGTAATAGAAAATTAATAGAAATGAAAAGCACTTTTTTATGCTTACGAATTTGTACTTATTAGTACCTTCAAAAATTCTACTTTAAAAAAATAGTTCGCATGATATATTTCAGCACTTTACTAACGAAAATAAACTAGTATTTACGCTTCGTTTTTAACAACTTCAACAAGAATTTCAATTTGAGTTTAAAAAAAAAGAATGCTCAACATTTTGCAGATAAGAGAAACTAAACCCGAAAGTTTTCGCGTGTTTAAGTACCAGCGTAGGTGGGAGAAATACTGGGAATCTTAGAGTGGTTACCTTTACCAAACTTTTGTTTGGTTTGAGCAGCAATGTTCCTAAAATGTAGCAAAGACGTCACACGACAAACACCACAAAAGGAAACGAGATGCGACTGAAACCTGTCTACTCCCAGTCTCACAATTAGTACTCTATTATTTCAAAACTTTTGTTTGGCAGAGGTATCAATACAGCAAAATGGTGACTCTAGACAGAGTTGTTTTGTTCATATTACACTAGTTGGTCATTTATTGATCAATAAAACTAAAAAGACGCAGTAGCAACTCATTGGTGTTTATATTTAGACATGAAGCCAGATGAAGGTTATCGACAGCAGAACACACCTGGTTAAAATGCATCATGAGCAACACTTTATAATTTATTACTGCTCCAGTATCAAACAAGAGCATTCGTGTGTGCCTCTAATTGGTATTTCTTATCTGATTAATGATTTAAATTGAAAATCACAAATGAGAATTTTCATATGAACGATCACAAGATCAGTTAGCAAGCAAGCAGAAATTTATTCCATCATTTTCCTCCCAGCTATACAAACGTGGGCGTTCCCTTGCTGTTGTACGAATGAACAAATTTAAACTGTTTTTAAATTTTTAATTGCTACTTTCAAAATTCATTAATGGAGGCAGTCACTCGCTCAGAACATGAAATCCAGTAGTAAGAATACAGAGCAAGTTTGGAAAAAACATGAACATTAGCTATTACAAATTCATGCAAGCTCAACAAAGTTTTCATAATACTTTCATTATTTGTCCAAACTCAAGCTAACTTTTTTTTGTTACAAAGTAATAATGTATGACTTGTAGAAAGGCAGAGGTGTGAACTGTCTGTTGACTTTTATTATTTGCGAGTCCGTACAGCTGACTGAAGAAAATAATTAGCTGAATAAAGCATCCAGCCCAGGTAGGCAATTTCAGCATTTCACGCTTTGCAGCTTGTCAGTTTTGTACTGACACTGATGTGCTTTTTTGTAGCTTCTCTTCTCTTTAACAACTTGCACCGAACCGAACGGGAAACTTTTGTTCTGTTTTTCTGTCTGTCTGTGTATGCCAATAGCCAACGTTTCCTAATCATTTTTTTCATTCTACTTTGAACTGTTCTAATCACGCCTAAATATTTGCAAAATTGAAATAACCAGTCTTTGATCATATAAAAATGATGTCAAATTGAACAGACAAATTTTATTAACAAAAAATGTTAAGTCTTGGGTTGCCCCAAAAGCTAATTTTAAACTTTATAGCAGCTTTATAGCAAGTTCTCTACACCCGTTTTGGTTTATTATTATGTTATATAACTCAAAAACCATCGGAGATCTATGCATACAAAATATTTAAGTGGTTACGGGTTAAATACAAAATATTTGTTAAACAATCCCATCCTCGTTTCATTTTTTATTTTAAAAACTTATCTCTTCGGTAAGCAATTATTTATTCCACGTATTGACGGTAGAACATTCTTCAAAAATAATTGTATACATCTTGGATATTAGTATCTGTGCATCATAATTATATGTGTTGCGCCTCACTGAACTCTACCTTAGTGTGGCTATCTTAACGGAGACAACCACACTGCTCGGCTGCACCTGTTTCCTATCTCGACATGCATCACACCAACAAAACTGCAAAAATTTTCGCTTCTTCATGCCTCCCCTTGCTTTACATAATGGTTTTATAATTTTCTCCAACAACAAAAACCGATTATTGCCAGGGTGGATCTAGCAGCCATAAAAACTTAAACTCATCTTTTGTTGTGGTCCAACAATAATCTCTGGCTACCTTTACAATACTTACTCAAGCTGTAAAGAACAAAGGATTGCCAAATTGCCATTACGTTTTTTACTATTTGATATGATGTATGTGAAAGGGATTGAGATAACGTGTTTTTTATATACCACACTCTACTTTTTTAAACTCACTTTTACTCTGAACCAACATAACTTTATTTGCCAAATATTTGCGCACCTGAACTCGACATGACCTTTCGTCTCATCTTTAATAAGTCAACAATGACGGCAACCTGCTTAAACCAAAAGAAATTTAGAAATGCAACAAAGTTATAGCATCATCCTCTTTAGGAAAAAATATTTTATTCCCCTTTTTATTGCTTTCCTACCACTCAAGAAGATTCAAAGGTCTTGGCTGAGCAGGTAACTTAATTTTCAGCATCAACAAGAAAGGCTGAGAGGTGGATTTCTGATGCTGATGATGATGTCCATGTCGAAGATGGACATGTGATGAGTTGATTTGATACTTCGGATTTCTAATATTACCTGAAAGATAGATGAGACTGGGTGATGAATACATTAGTTTTGAGTATGCCTCTTGATTTTTTATTGTCATGTAATGTATCAACATTACAAAAGGCTTCTTTTTAATGGCTTTCAATATTTTTCCTCACCCGATAATAGGTCTTGTTTGGTGTTGGTGTTAGTGGGTGCTGTGTATATTTTATGACTTTTCATTTTTACCTTGTAAACTTGTGTTCTTCCAAAATCACCATTAAAGCAAAAGCCCGTCAGCGATCAAGTTTACATAAGAAATTTGTCTGATTTTTTCTAACAAGGAGTGCTACTGCGTTGAGTTGATTTTGCATGAACCTGTTGGCTGCTGAGGAGTAAAGTGATTGATTGATAGTTGATTTTATGATGATAACAATTTTACTGTCCAGATCCCTATCAGAGAATACTAATGAATGAGAGAATTACATTAAGATTGAATAAAATAGACTAAAAAGAAATTAACCTTGACCCCGACAAATCTTCAGAAACGAATCATACTCTCTTCTCAGACACGCCACGCTACACCTGCATTCCTCGGAAATTAAAACGGAATCTCAGTCAATGCTGTGATGAGCAATAATGATAACACTCCACTGATCTCCTTGATTAAAAAACAATATTTGTTTTAGAAGGATAATAATAACAGTATGATTGTTTGTTCGACAATATTCCCATATTATATTGCATTGCGTCATACACACGTAATCCGGGATGATACAAACTCCAAACTACATCCAAGCTTTTCACAAGGTCTTGCTTCTTTTATCTTTTGGGGGAACATGGTGCCCAAGGCAAGGCTTTAGACTTCAAATTATTCTAAACGAATGGAGGAAAGATAAGAGAAGAAAAGTGTAATCTGCATCCAACTCCAACCTTCTTTGTCCCGACCAAACCAAGTTTCGATACTTTGCTTCTGCTGCTGGAAGGAAACCACACTCTTCAAAACATGTTCAGTATGCACAAACATCGGTGAATATATATATAGGCATGTTTGTTTGCTGAACTTTGTTGTTTTCATGTTACAATTGCAAATTGGCTCAAAGGGGGAAATAAAATATGTGGATTGCCTGCTGACAATGCTTGACATCAATGCATATATCATGAAAGTATGGGATGTATATTATTATGATATAAGGAATATTATTTTATGTTGCCGCAAGTACTACTACAAGTTTGCATTTCAACTACTTTTCTAGTAGGATGTAGCAGTGTCGAGATTGAGTGAAACTTTCTAAATATTCGGCTTCCATTGGCATAAATTATGCATATCTAGATGGTATGAAGCGAGTTCTCCCTTGAGAAGGTACATACTCATGCGTCTGATTACAGAACACTAGACTAGGAGCAGTGACACTCCTCTGGAGGTAGTTGTTTGTAACTGTGGATTGGATATGATGTAACAATATGATGATCATCACATCACCCACGGAGAAATTTAGTAAGCAACATAGTGACTACTTGTCATTTGTAATTTCCATGCTTATATCATATCAAGTAACAAGGTTTGCATTTAAAATATAAATATTTATAGAGCAGCATTGGCAAAGCTGCGGCAAAATGGAAAAGACGAGGAAATGATAAGTGCTAAGCTCTGTTTAGTTTATAAAAAGTCACTGAAAATATCGAGGATGAGGGAAACAAACCTGTTTCCTTCTTTTGACTGACTGACTCTGAAAACAGTTGATGATTGCATTCTGAAGTTAGCAAAGATATTAGCAATTTAAGTGGAATGAAAACAGCCTGTGAATTTATTGCTGTTTTATTATCCGCTTTGAAAACGACTCCGAGCTCGTACTTCACCCGAAAAGAGCTTTAGTCATGAAAAATGTTATGCTTTGCTGGTGTTGCACAGTAAATTCTACGCATACCTTTCATTTTCAATGGGAGACAAACTTTGAAAATCCGACACGTCGCAACCTCGCTGGTCTCCCTATAAATCAACGAACTGTTGCTAAATGTCAGCGATTAAAGTTGTCACACACTTCTTTAGATGTGTGACTGATGTCGAGATCCCTGTAGTAGATTGCCTGGCTGAGTTACGAAGCTGATAAACAAATTCTAACCATATTGGTGGAGTGCCGCATAGAACTCCATCACCTTCGTGTGTTGCCATATGCTCATTCATATAGCAGAAACCTCCAAAACCGGCAAAGCTCCTTAAAATTTTGTTGGCAGAAAATTACTTGTTTCAGATTACCTGTCATTTTCCATATTTTAGCTGTCATCCTTCATATCTCCTGCCCTGACTCAAAACAAGGAGCTCTCCGAGCAAGTTGTATGTCTTGATTATATTTATTGTCATTTTTAGACAGGAGCCCACCAAACTTTAATGTTCGCTGTATATCACTTTTTTTAAACCAAAATTTGCCGTTGTTGAATAAGTGTTAATACAAAAAATACAGTCCTTTTGATATCCCATCTGAAAAACATTATACGGTAATAAATACCCGGATTTTGATATACGACAGGCTATTATTACACCCAGTCTGAAGCCTTGTTGCTGATGATATGTTGATAAAAGTATATAAAGATTCTTGCCTGGTCAGAAATCCCAAATGAGGAATGGGAATGGCATTAAACTATTGTTGACCTAGCATATTTGGCACTTGTTCCCTTGTGCCATTATATATATTATGCGAAACATGGACTCTGTTCTGACTGACTAACCACCCCATTACGTGTCATGTAATGTTGTAAAAAAGTCTGCTTTCTTCTCTACTTCTCACAATATGCGTGAGTGAGGAGGGAAACCTTTATGGAAATATGGAAAAGTTGGCCCATAAATTTCATTGAACTTGGAAAAGGAGAAGAAATGTCGACTATTATGCCTAACAAACACCCAACACCTAAGATAAAATCCGACTCCTTCGGAATCTTATGTATGCATACTTGCATTGCAGAATCACTGTGAGTGATGCTCACACAGATTGTATCGTGTTTGTTTGTGTCTGTTGTTGTTTTGGGGTAATACTAAACTTACAATCTGTTACTTCATCAGTTTTACGCGGAATTAAATCAGCAAGATTTTTTACATGGTGAAATGGGAAGTTCACATTTTTGAGAAAACAATTACCCCCATTTCATTACCATTTTTATAAGATTAACTGAGAAATTAAGGCGTAAGGCGGAATGTGAGCCGAGATTCCAATGCCATGCGGGCCCACACATGGCCATAATGGGTATGATGACAATATTTAGGTATGCGACTCAAAATACGATGCAAATTTGATTGAACATAAAATCCCGTGCGTTGATTACTTGACATTAAATTAGCCAGCTGAATTATTAAGCAAACCTCAGTTGCGACAAAAATATTTGTCAACATTTTATAATGTGGTTTCATCTCCAACATGTTAATGGACGGAAAAAGTAAGATCCCTTACACCAGCTGGGCACGCATTTCTTCGTCATCAGAATTCACTCTCAGTCAGACGCGACGAAAGTAAATAAAGTGCGTGTTCCAAACTGATAAAGTGATAATGTAACCACGCCACAGCCTCACATCATCCGAAGTGTTATCACAATGCATTTTTTCATATTCAGCCAAGTGAAACGCATTGTGTTTCCAGCTTCAACTTGTTTTTACAACATGAGTTCCAGCGCAGCGCTACTTTGCTTTTATCAGCTAATGTCCTGCCTACAAGGGATAATGTCCTTTTTATATTCAAATGCTAAGTTGGCTCTTTTGCTTTTATCCATTTAATCAAATTACTTACTTAACGCACACACAAAAGGTCCACTTTGTTTTGCATCACTTTCATTTGAGTTCCGAGCAACAAGAGCAAGATATCCTTTTTGTGCAAACTACAAAGCTAACAACTTTTTTCCACTTTCTTTCTCTCTCTGTTTCTTGGACTCATACATCGATACAAAATGGCTGTGGCACACTGCTCCCCCATAATTCATACCATTAATGTAGCCTCGTGGAGAAACACTGAATGTCAGCGTTTTTGCTCCTCTCTTTGTCTCCTATGTTTGGTTTGTGTCTTTGAGACAAAACGAGGAAACTTTGGTTTGGGTTTTTGGGTTGGAGTAAAAGCCAAGTGAAGTGAACAAGGAAAAAATGAAGAGGAACTTTGCTTTCATCATTTTTACTGGTCTGCTTACTCCTCTCATACTTTCTTCCAGTTTCTCCATATAAATTTTTATAAGGAGTGGCAGCAAAAAGGGCTTCTATCTAAATTACCGGCGGCATCAGGCAATTCTGCATTCCTTTTGGCATAAAACATTGAGTATAGTGTAAAGACTCTCAATTTTTTTGCTAATACAGTGAGCTAGACCACATACTCCATCATTTCTTTGTAGTCAATGGAGGAAATAGGTTTTATCTTTGTTGGACATCGAAAAGGAAGGCTTGTAAAAAATATGCCAGGAACATGTTTGCTCGTATCCTGCTCTGCCACCAATATTCTTCTAGTGGTCTTATAACGTTTCCTGTGGTGTTCCAAAAACTCATATATGTTGATGGTAGGTAAAAAGCTTTCATTGTGGGTGTAGTGTACGCATAAAGTTAGATGGAACGTAACTTTCCAAAAAAACCAACACATGCCATAATGTTCTTTTTTCTTGCTACCTATGTTTTGCGGAGTGGGTGGATGTTAATTGACGAGAGCGAGTTTTGACTGACTTTGTGAGATTGACGAGAATTCCCCCCAATTACCTAAACATAACAAGACAAAGGCTTCTTGTTGTTTTTTTGGGTAAAAGCCGAAACTATTTACGACTGCCATGAACTCGTTTCACCGCTGTGGCATTAATTTTCTTGTGTACATTTGTACTAATTAAGAGCAAATTGAGGAAATGTCAATTTTTCTAATTCCGTTAGGCCACATTTGCCGAGCACTGAAAGAGAAGTTTGTTGTTTGACGTTGTAATGACATGCTGATTCTTATCTGGCAGCTTGAGTGACAAATGACAAGTGGAGCTATCTAGCTGTTATGTGAGTGATTGTGTTGGCCGAAGGGTGGAGGAGGATAGGCGGTCGCCGAAAATCTCCGTATTTATGGTTTTATCTATAACCTTAAGATAATATGAAAACTGGCTTAGAAACATTATCTATGTTTATATGTAAACGACGCAACAAGTTCACACACGTGTCAACATCATATGAAACCCCGTCGTCTTGCTCTCCTTCGCTTTTTACTATTTACTCTGAATGACAATATGTGGTGTGGTATATCCACACGTGCCAGGCTTCCGATTTGTTTCTGGGTGACATCGAGTGACAATGCTCAGCGTTGTAGGAACAATCTTCATTCCGATATCATCAGCATTCTTTGCATTCCTGGAGCTTTCTCAATTGTCTCCTTCAATAAAAATAAAGAATTCTGTCGATTACGCCGGTGAACTTGCTGTAGCAATGCGTGCCGAAACATGCATTCCCAAGATGCGTCGTAGTTCTGGGAAATGGCAATGTCCAATACTTTTCACGAATTCCAAGTTTTTGACCTGGATATAATATGTGAACTAGCTTTCAAGAATGGAGTTACCATCTGAAGGTAAAGGTAACGGATGAGAAGGTCTTTTTTATTTGCAAACTTTTTTGTTCAAGACAATATTGCAAAATCATCGGTATTCCCGTATAAATAGTAACTTCTATTTCTAGCTGCGTCATATTTGTATAAAATGCTTTATCTTGCAGGCATCTTGATACAAAGCAAACAGAATTTGTGATAAGTCAGTCGTTTAGATGATATTATTTGTGGGTGGTCATCTTTAAATGTGTTTTATACACACTGTATTTCCTTTGGCTATTCATTCTCTCAGTTTTTTCAACGGCTATTAATCATTTTCTCTATAAAAAGGATGTCATCATCGGACCACAGATGGGCAACTAAATTTTTCGTAGACAGAAAAAGTGCCGAAAGCAATCAGGCAGAACAAGAGGTTGCTACTTACACATACAAAATCCCTGAAAATCATGCTCGCTGTCTGGTGTGTTTGTCTAGTCTACAGAAGTCACGCTAGAAAGCAAACAAAATGCATTTTATCCAGTTTTCAAGCATCTTTTAAGTCGTCGTAAGCAATTTCTTATACACCTAATCTTACCTACTACTTATGAAACAGTTGCCAGAAATTCGAGTCTGTGTTCACAACACCGTTTGGCGTTTGAACTCGGAAGAATTTCCAAACAGCTTTTCCTAATGGCGCAATTTCCCATTACACTCCACTTCCTCATCCCATTTAGATGTCTTCCATGTAGCCCCCATGTATCAATTTAATATTATGTTGTTTTTGAATTTTTGCATCATTATTATCTACAAACGGTTACAAGCAAAACGGATGCAGATTGTACATATTATGTATCTTGTTAGTAAGATGTTAAGTGTGTTAGTTTATGAGTTATCTCAATTCCATTGCATCTCAATGATTTAGGAACCCTTTTCTAACCCGCTCGTGTAAATGCAACCAAAACTGCAGCCAAACCATGCATGACACCATAAACCTTGGAGGAACTGTGAGTGCTGCAATTTCAGGAGACACTGATCTCTTCCCCAACTCCTCGTTAGCATTCCACACTTTTTCCTCTATGATACTGATACACAGGCTTTTACTGGTATAATGAGTTTTTCACGATGGAATCATTCTCAGAGATTTACATCTAAACATGGCCATTACGTGTTGATTAATTTTATGCATTAGAGTAAAGCATCAGGACATGTATAGTTTAATAATGCTAAATACTAAACTAGGATGGCAGTTAGCGAACTATTTTTCTGGTGTAAAGGCTTAAACTGGTGAAAATGACTTACGAAATTGTCTCCCACGCATCATAAACTTTGGCTGGTTATAATGTCGTCGGAAAAAGTTGGAGTTAACTTTGATAGCATAGCTTTAACCAATTTTATGCCCACTTGGGTTTTTACCGAGAATAAGTAAGCTCGAGTATTGAGTGATGTGGGGATAGGTTTTTAGAGAAAGTTTCTGGATAAAACCAATGACACGGGGAAAAGCTGCCGTTTCGTTCGTTGACCGCAGCTAAGGACGAGCTGGCAGATTATGTTTAAATGGGCCATGCGAAATGTGCATGTGAACAATTTCGATCTTTTATCCCAAAAAGTATTTCTCCTTAGTCAGTGCTACTAATACTCAATTTTGAGTACACCCTAATTAACTAATGCAGCTTGTTATTTTATGCTGCATATTTTATTCAAAAAGAGGCTCACGTTTCTAGTACAGCCAGTACTTTCAATAATTTAGATCTCGTTAGCTATTAAATTTTTAATTAATATTCAGTCACTTATACTTTTAATTTTATTTGGATTTATAAAGAGCATTTTGATCGAATGAGCACTGTAACATAAAACATGATTAATTTTCATTGAAGCTCAACGTTAACCTGTAATCTAATTATGACAAGTGTGTAAACTGAATTATTGAAGCAGTGTAGTACTTCAGCAATGACAATTTAAACATGACATGTTCGAGGCGGATGGTGTCGAAATTAAAGTTCGGTTGAAACTTGAAACCACTCGAAATGAATCATAATTTCAGCCTACATTATGAAGAGTATAAAAACGGTTGGTATTTTGGTTTGTATGCGCATTGTACCCCAGAACTGAACTAACGGGGTGCTCTTTTCTTGAGCCTGAGTACACCCTTTGTAATGAGAAGCCATGAGTACTCGAATTGACACATATTATTATCGGTTAAAATTTCACATGAAAAGGAACGTGACCTGATTAGACTCAAAGCCATGTTTCCAAAAGATATGTATTGAATGAAAAGCTAGCAATTCCGTTCCAAACGTTCCATTTTATGTGAATTATTATTTGCTCAGGGAAAGCCTGAATGGGTTTACGTGAGCAAGGCCTAACTTTTCCTAGCAAACATCCCTACTGTAGTTGGGAATCCTTGTATGGATTGAAATACATAAAAACATCCGTTTCCGCACACACACCACGCCTCACAAAATACTATTTTATTACAAGAAACAGTTAACATAATGGACAGTTAAAGTAATTTAAAGAGAAGTCAAATACAGATGCTAGCAGAATGTTCGGGTTCAAACTTGCAATAAAATATTGTCACCTACACAAATGCCTAAACTTAAATTTTCCCCAAACGAAATGGAAGTGAAAAGCAGCTTGTTAACCCTATCGACCAGATCCCATCGCCTAAAAATCTACTTGGTACAATGGTACGACGGACACCTGCCAAAAAATGTAAGTGAAAGCAAAATATAATATTGTTGGTGGAAAAAGAGAAACGTTGGAACGACAGGTCATTTGTTGAACACAATGTCAACTGACCATTCCTTCCTTCTTATTTATTTATATTTCCCTTTCACTCTGAGCTCAAAGAATTTGAAAATAATAGAATGGAATGGGTTTATTAAAAAATTCGACCAAATGTCTGAAATTCCGCATTATCATCATTTTTTATAGCATTGCAGAAAAGTCTGCCCGCAGTAATAATACTTGGGATGCAATTACCAATATAAAACCTGGTCGCATACATTTTTACTCACAAAAAATACAAAAGCGAACATCTAAATGATTTTATATTAAGTACAAGGCTGTCCAACCCTGTCACGGGCACTTATCCATAGTATTATGACCATCATCCCTGAAAATATCATCCTTATATTTCAGATTTTCTCCACAATAAAGTCAACTGTAGCGAAAATAATTGGTCAAATTTTTCAACAGTTTACTTTAACTACATTGTTTGAGTTGAGCTGGTGCAGTTTAGCTCAAGCCCTTAATTTCACATGAGTGTTTCCAAATTGAACAAAAGTAAATTGAATTACAGTTTTGCTCAAGTTTACGAGTTGTGGGTAAACACTTTTTTAGGTAGGGTTCACGAACTTGTTACAAAAGTCAATATAGTTTGAAAGGAAAAGTGAAAACAGTTCGCAAAGTTCATTTCTCATGGTCGTAGCGTTTTGCGTTGTGTTCAGTGTCATTTACCTACATGCCAACGGAGTACGCATGATCTTGATGCTTGAAAACAGGAAACGGGAGTTCTTTGATGCAGAATATATTTTTGGAATATGTACTATTTATTTTTCTGCTTTATCTTCTTCTAGAAATGAATGAAATGCACAGGCACGACGAGTCTTAAATCATTTTTCAACGAGGCAAAATTTAACTTAATCTGATAGGTTTTTGAGTACAACTCCCCATCACGGAAAATGTGAAGCGTAGAACGACTTCAAATCTGCAACAGAACCAATTTATCATGTTGGCGAAAAAATGTGCATGATCTTGAGTTTAATCTGAAGTACAATACCCTTTTTTGCAAAATTTTGCAATGGTTTGTTGGCTAATTCAGTGAAATGATGAAGTTTAAATAAGAAAATGCAAACTGAATGCAAACGGACACATTTAATGTATGAAACTGATGATGCTAGCAGATATCTCGTAGTGTTAAGTTAGAAATTCAAACAGCGTAATATGTATTTATTTGCATGGATTATTTCACCCAAAAAAAAACTAGCAAAACTCCGGTATTTTCATGCTGCAAAGGAGGGAATTCACATCCACCCATACTCCGTTTTCAGATGTGCGTGGAGTTCTCAGATGACAATTTATTGGCTTGGTATGACAAGCACCCACTGTGAACTCTGACAGCCGAACATAAATAAAAGTTCTCGTTTTCAGATTAGGAGTTGGTCCAACTTTACTTTTTCACGAGGAGAATCGTATAGAGCACAAAAATCATGATGTTGAAAAAGATACACACCAACCAGCTCTAAATAACATACTACAGCGGAGTCCTTTTAATGGAAAAAAGGATACGGACTACGGAGCGTCTGAAATTGTGCAAGAAATTTACTGGCACTGCTAGGACAAGTGGCAGAAAATGACTTTCACTTCTCTGACGTTTGTCAGAATATTTCATTTTTGTGAGACCAATTTCAACTTCTCACTGAGTACGAGCGGATATACTTTCTCGTTGCAGTTGGCCACATTTTCCGGGAATGTAACTCATACACCCACGACGTCACAAATAACAAAATCATGGATGTTCATGGTGCTAAAGGGACGATTGTAATTCAATACCTGAATTACAGACCGGAACCATCTCATCTTCAGGCCATACAATTAGATTTGAAATACAATATACCTTGTAGCAACCCTTGATTTCCTTTTTGGTTAATTCATAGTCAACCGTGCGAGTTGACTCATTCATTAAATGTGCTCATTCATTCATAAAAATATAACGGGCAGGAGAGATCCTCTCCTATCTATTATCCTGGATTTTTCATGGGTATTTTAATGTCAAAGATCAATAATTCTTCGAGGATGTCTTAACGGGTCAGTTGGCTTTCAAAATCAGCATATCACAAACTTTCATTTAGAAAATGTTTAGAGTGCCGACTGGTTGAACGAGCTAGACTCGTAAGAGTGTTAGTCGTTAGTGTAATGCTATTTATTTCCATGATACTCATGTGAAAAAGAAGTATGGTGAAGTGCACTTGATACTTTGTCGATCAACAAGTCACAACAATGTAATCACGGACTGGTAATAATGGGATGACGCAGTTCTGTACCACTCGCGCTAGCTCTGCAATAATTTGTTTTACCAACACAAAACACAACACTCCTTATTCCAGCATGTGCATAAACTGGTAAAAAAAAGTAACATATTGAGCATGATCTGATACGAAAAGTCCATATATTCTCCATTTCGGCTTGTGTTGGGTCTCTTAACACTAACAAGGTAAGTCACACTGTTGTTCCTGCATAAGTCGGACCACAACTGCTGCTTATACTTATATTTTATTTTTTTGTGGTGAAGCAGCCATGCTCTCGTGTTACATGGTGTGTGGCTGTGATTTGTGTTCCGCATGATGAAGAGGATAGTAGTAGAAAACACTTCTTCTCATCTCATGTTACGGCTCACTTGCATTTCTACAACCATAAAAAACTTGTCGCTGACTCCGGCTCGTAATAAAAAAAAATCCGAGGATTTTGGTGCTACCAGGATTTCCGATCTGGATCTTACTCGACTTAGCAGAAGGGAAAGGAAAGTTGGAGAGAAACATGGGTAGAACGGAAAATGAAGAAATCTTAAGCATATATATAGTTGATGCTGATGCAACATGGCAGAAACCTCAAAAAATAGCTCAGTGTGCTAACAAGCATTGTACTTTGGAGAATTTCATTTAGCAACCTTCTCACAAAGCTCCTTATCTTGATACATCTACAGATTGAGAAGTTTTGATTAGGAAAATTGATGAGGCAGTGCATAAACCAGTCTGTGTGTTCATTATTCATTGATTTCTTTATAATCCAGCAATTATTCCAAATGAGAAAGGCAAAGAATATGTAATTGCAGCAGATGTACGACTCCAAGTTTTAGACCAACACCCGTGCCAAATGCAGTGGAAAAATGCAACTGTTTCTAGCTCATGCATTGGAGGAAAAGCAACTTTTTTTGGATTACAAACTTTCTCAAAATTTCTGGCAGAATCTTGTTTGTGCTGGAAGTAATCGGCTTTATAGGTTGGTCCCAAGTTCCAGGCTACCTCATGGTTGAATCCCACCCATTGAATTCCAGATTTACAGATTTTCTCCAGTGTTTACATAGCAAACAACCTGACTACACATTTTTGTAGAAGATGAGAGTAGTACTCGAATGATCATCCGATTTTTCTTTCCTGGGAAAACTCGTGATTTACAGTCTTTCCACGCAACCTTTTCCCAAAGAGTTCAAAATGACAAATTGCTCAATGTTTGCGATTCCAGCTTGTCCTATTGAACTCGGCCCAATAGTCATCCCATCATTTAGATATCGATGGGGCTTCAAGTGTTGCAAACGGTGAACTAATAATTTTTCTGCAGCTGAAATGCACAACCTTTTTGTGCAGTGTGCGTACACTGTATCCAATTCAAAGGTTGGAGTCATCCATTATCCTAAATTATATGAAGAGAGAGGGAACAAGAACCAGATCACAAATTTTATGTGATGCTCATTTTTTCGAGGAATGGAATAGACTAGACTCGAGACTGTTTTATTTGATGTTGTTGAATCATACTAAAAATGTTTGCGTGCTCTTTACTTCCTGTTTGTTTATGTTCGAGTTATGGGCTGACTCTAAAATAAATGTTGTAACGCATTTTACAGCTTCTGATTTTTTTCATAGCTCTCGATTTGTTCGACTAATTCTAAGGAGAATTGCTTTGAAGCTTGAGATGGGATCTCAGCGCTGCTGCTTGAATGAATAATAATGTTTCTGCTGGTTGCTGGTGAAAGCAAGTGTTTCATTATAATGGGAAGAATTTCTGGGAATTTCAGCAGTGCTAAAGATAAATGGCAAAGTTTCCTTTGGCGATATATAAAACCAGAGCGTTTGCCGAATCAACAAACTACTATAATTCACCATAATATTTGTTGACACAGTCCCTATTCACTAGTGTCGGCAAGAATTTAACAGATTTCATATTCATCACTAATTCCCTACGTAATGGTTTGAATGCTATATGCGTGGGTTGGAGTTGGAGTGTGGAAAAACCGCAAAATGTTTAAAGTATGATATTATTTACAAGCTGAAGTATTTACGTTTAAATGTTGGGCTTGCATGGTTGATACTGATATTATCATTGAGATGCCGTATGAATGATACATATGTATATGATATGGTGGATAGGAAACCACTGATCTCTAAATTTCTCATTGTCTGTTGCGATTAGTATCATTTTGTTTTGATACCAACGACTTAACTTTGACTACATATAGCTCTGTTTGAAATATGATCTGAAGAATATGAAGATGAAGGAGAAGGATAAAACCCTTTACCCCTATATAGGTAACGTTGTTTTCTCTTGAAATAGTTTTGGCACAACGCCGTTAAATCTGAGACTGTTGAAATGAGTACGCCATACTTAGGTGAGAGAAAGAGATCATTTAACTTTTAACATTTCAAAACTAATATAGACACAACTCATCTCCGAGTCGCTTCCCAAGTGAATACGTTTGGGAACATTTCTGTAAGCAAATCAAAGCTGAAAGCTTCTTAATAATCAAACCCCGTTTCCCAATCTCATCATGCTGTTGCACCTCGTGCCTTTCTTTACTTGTTTGGGATTAACTGAGAGATAGCTGACAAAGAAACAGATTTTCTCCGGAAATTCCCAATTCGGATTCCATTTCCTGACAAAAATGATCCCAAACAAACCTAACCCATCCTTCTTTACTCAACTGTCATGATGTGGTAGGAAAAGAAAAAAGAATGCTGAATTGTTTCATGCTCCTTATATCCGGTTGGAAAGTAAAAAAAGTTTCTCCGGGAAGAATATTATCATATGCAGACAAACAGCTTTCTATTTTCATCACAGTAGAATAATCAGTTGGGAGATCTCATATGTTTAAGCAAATTGCTTTTTCATTCCGTACCCAAACCCAAGCTCCTACTCCGCCAGCAGATGAAGTGTGTATACGAAAATGTATATGAATGTAGAGTCATTTCAATACATTTCCTGCAAGTCGATTCTCATGCGTAGGTACGTATTTATTTATGGGAATTCTATTCAGCAAAAATGGTTATCGCTCTCGTATTCCTTCAGTTGGAGTAAGTGGAAGTGTGGAGCTTTCTTGAAACCATTTCCCTGCTTCTTCCACTTCTGCTCTAGCTCCTTCTTGTGCAGTTCAAGGAACAATAACAGCAGGAGCAGTTTACAAATGGTGACACAAGTAAAATGTGTGTGAACCATGTACATATGAATATAATATGTGTAGATACTTTATGTAACTACCTACCAAGCTCACACTCCGCTGGATGCACATACTGGCGTCATGAAAAAGTCCAAATGAAAAAGCAAATGATATTGTCTTCCTTGCTTCATGCATGCATGCATTTTCATATCAAATATTCTTCCTCACATCTCGAGATCCCAACTATAAAGGATGAGAAGATATTTTCCACATTTATAAAGGCAGTAAGTTATGCTCACCATCTTTTACCATAAAACGGGAGAATCGGTGAAAGTTCGACAGAAAAGTGGGTCCTCAGAGTTTGATAATTTGTTGCTATTGAAGCTTATATAGCACACAGAGGAATTATTAGCTCTATTCTATGTTTCATCAAACTCATAGCTAACGTGGAATATCTATAGATGCTCTTATAAATGTCTGGAAATAGTGATATTATGTTGTAGTAATGCAGTCTTAAAAGACTTGTGCTGGAAAAAACTTTGTCGCGTTAAGGATCCCTGTCCGCTTGCCCCGGGAAATTTAATATTCTCCACGAACCAAACAGGGATGTCTGACAGCAGTGAAAACTGTGACAGAGTTACAGGGCTAATTTCGTAATTGGCTAAACTAGAGGGAATGTCCTTTTCAAATGTGCTTACTTCTTAAATGCATTAGAAAATTTGACTTGTGATGAAATAACCCTACATGTTTCGTAAAAAATACATATATAAATTATATGATTGTATTTCTGTATTTTCCACGAAATGTATGAGTTTACACCTCATGCAAGTTTTGGACTTGGATTCCATGTGTACTTATCTACTTAATAATTATAAATAATGGAGAAATGTCACGAACAACTTTAGCAGCCTCCTCAACAAATACAAGCTCGAGTCTTCCTATAAGAAAAACACTTATATAACGCAATGTAGTTCATTATAAGTTTTCATTTCCAGAAAACGGGCTACTTTAGCTATAAGATTCTTTATGTAATCTTATCTTTAGTTGGAGGACTCTTCACTCAAGTCGAAATGGGAAACGAGACGCTCTCGACGTTGAAGTTGGATTTGGATTGGGAGTCTGGTGATGATGTGGTGAAATATTCTTGGAAATTAGCGATAAATGAACCAAAACCCAGTTGAGCCGTCTTACATTTAGTGTTGACGTTGACTATTTGAGAGTTCTGAACCGTTTATTATTGCTCAAGAGAGAGAGAGATAGAAGGGTGTTGCTATAATTTTTTGTTTTGGATTGCGAAACCAGTCTGAAATGATAAATGCACGAACGATACAAGATGGCACAAAGTTAATTCAGTAAGTCGGGAATTTCACGACCCGGCATCTCTCCGCTTTGCTAAAAGAGCAAATTAATGACTCATATTGAATCTTTGTATACAATGAAATTGTGAAATTCTTACACAAGTTGATTTGAGCAAATATTGGATGGTTGATGCAAATTTCACGTTTAAACCTTCGGGTTATGAACTCTAATACAATAGCATTATCTCAGTAGATAAATTTAAGCAGGAAATCTGCTTTTAATTGAGTGGACGATGTACCTACCCACGTCAGCATCTGCCAGAAATACACTTTTACATTTAATCCTAATTGGGGCGTGTTGAGAAATTCATGCTGCAGTTTTATTTTGGGCTAAAAAATTAAAAGTGTTGGAAAGTAAAGAGCAGATGGTGAAAGCGCTTCAAATTTAATCAAGCAATCATCTTGGCTGCCGAGTTTCAGAGGATTAAGCTTTGGCAACATCTAACTACATCTTTTTCATTTCATTAGCGAAACATAATCAGATTTTAGTTTTCATTCAAAAGTGTTGAACAATAAAGCTAATATATGGTATGCCTACCATGATCAATTTCTTTTCAATTTTCAACCCAAACTTTTTGACGTTTGGTTTGGATGTTAGTACACATAATCAGAAATGTTTAGCAGAAAGCGAAATTGATTACCAGAGGGGCACAACCTAGTTGCGGTTTAGTAAAGGAACAGAAAGTGAATGGGCTCTTTCATCTTGAACCTATGTATCCGGATCCAACATCATCAAAATTTCATGGGAAGATATTATTTTGTATCAAGAGGAGTTATATCCAAATGCATCGATATGAGCACATAATATGATTACTTTATGCTTTATCGCTTCGATCTTTGAACCCATTTTGCATCTGGTCCATGAAAACAAGCAGAGTGTGTGCAACATTTCGTTGGGAATAAGGTGAGCATTTTAAGAGCTCCTGAGTTTCGTAATGACAGCCTTTGGAAGCGTCTTCAAAGAGGCTCATTTATCTGGCTTTTACTTTGCATTTTGAAAACCACCAAAGGAAATTACAATTTGTTAGATCATAAATGCAGATAATCCCATTTTTAAAGTTTTTCCGAGTGACTGTCTTGCTCCTGATGACGTGTTGACTGCCTGAGCAGGCCCAGCTCCTTCGATTTCACGGAATATAGCGGCATTGTGGTGAGGTGGACTCTGTTCAATACAAATACAAAGAAAGCCACAAACCCGAAACAGAAGTTATCGAAGGGGAAAGAAACTAGGAGAGGCCCACGCTATCGTTAACTTTGTGTATTATAGGAGAACATGAAGGAAAGAACTAGAAAGAAACTTTTGATGTCTTTCACTACTTTTTCGGCTTTTCTTTCCTCCTATGTCACGGTGGCATGAGCAGCAAGAAATATTTGTGCGCGACATAGCGGTGGGAAGAAGGCTAGCGTATTGAGAAAAAAAATGTGTAGATGAAGATCAAAGTATAGCGTGTATACGTGCAAAAAGATATAGGTAATAAGTACTCTATTGCTAAGATGTTAGTCCCTATAAGAAGCTCACCGCACCAGATGTCAATGTTGGCTTTTCAGCTTAAACTTGGCAAAACCTACAGGCATAGAGAGATACTATGTTCACCCTAGCCTATGTAGGGCGGAAATTCGTCCCGACAGGAGAAGTACCCCTTTTGTGGCTTTGTTGCTTGCTCCGCCAAGTTAGAAAGGTTACGAAAGCCTAAGTGAAAGTGAAAGTAAAACGTAGAAGGTAACAACGGGCAAAAATATATACAATAATTATAAATACTTTTGATATAATATGCACAACACAGTATAACTTTATGGAAGAGACATTTTCTTAAATTATTGAGACGTCTTGTACACACAAAACATGACTCACATAGCCCCTAATATCCTATTAAGATTTATACACACTGTTTCCTTTCCCATGAGGATTTTTCTCGGTGTACAAATAAGCAAAATGACAGCCGAGTTAAATTTACAACTTGCCCATCTCCATTTATCATTTCTCTCCCTTAAAATTAAACCTGTGGACGTTTCCACTTTACAATGGTGAAATAATAAGCTGAGGAGCTCCAAATTGGTGAAAACAAAAGGCCCAAACCGTTTCTCTGACTTTCTTTGTTTCCTCAGCAAAGAAAGCAATCCCCTCTTGATACTTTATGTAAACACATAAACGGAAACTGAATAATGGCAACAAATTCATGTCCCTTTTTCCTTCCAGCGAATGGGAATCTGAGTTATAGAATATGGGAATAGGTATCTTAAACGCTTGCATGTTTCTCCATTGTATTTTCCTTGGAGTTAGTTAGTTTAGTTATCAGAGATTCGCAGAAAGAATATTGTTTTTGTCAAGAGCATATTTATTCAAATATTGGAGCTATTGAGAGTTTAACAACTGGAAATTTATGGGTTCTCTTGTTTCAACCACATTTTTCCGAGCAGATTGGCAAATGAAACCCTTTTCTGAATGTGTATGGCATAAACTATTGTATAAAATGGAGATATGAAATAATGGCAATTTTTTTCCTCTTGGAAAAAAGCTAAAAAACTGTATTTCAACGTTCCAGTTTTATTTAGGCATCCACTGTAGCAGGCAGTTGTATTGTATTTAGCTCATTCATTTGTCTTTGTAGAAGCAAGAGTAGTATGTGATATGTATAAATTACTAACTAGTTTCCTTTGGCTCGACATTGTGTAGTCAAGTGTGGAGTATATCAAGAAGGCAGTTTGTTGTGCTGCTCTGCGCTACACACAACACAACCATTTTCATTTTGTAATAATAATATTAACTAAGCACACACAACTTTGTAATAAATATATGCACCATGATTTTTACCAACTCACGCGTTTTTGGCCTGCATTGGAGCAGGGCTCCTTTTCCCTCCTCCCTTGCGGCATGTAAATGAAATGTCCATGGAAATTTATTAGCTGGATCAACTACCCACAATCTCTTCGTCTTCCTCCTATTATTCCCCACCATACATATTTTATAGCGTCAGGAAAGGGAAGGAATGTGGGTTCAACAACACTATTTATTGCGTTGTATTTCGTGAAACACTAGATAGGAAAAATCGGGACAAACATTCTTTTTTTTACCATCTAGATATTTTTGGTCAGATGATTCCCAATTGCTTTTTGCTTGCTTTCTCCCATCCTCAGCTGAGTTTTTGTGGGCAAACGTTTTAGTTTAAAGTAGTCATAGTCATACTGGACTGGCAGCGTCATCCAGTAGTTATAACCACATGGATGAATGAAAGATTGTGAATGTTTTACACATTTATATTTGCGGTTTGTGGGGAGAGGTCTGTGGTTCAAGATTTTTGGGATTGGTATTTGCTATTGGCTAACCATATTTTATGGAGGATAGTCACTCATTTACTGATTCCTTTGTTATTATAACCAACCCAAAAAACGGCTGGTGGTGGAAGATAAATAAATAAATGAATCCTGTTCATGAAGGGACAGGGTAATTCTAGCTGACCGAAATTATGGTATACGATCTCTCCCAGCTTTTGTAGCCTATTTCCCAAAAAATGTTGAATAGTTAAATTCAAAAGAACAAAAGAAAGCGATACTGACTACTCCAGTGGTAGTAAACTATACTTTGTTATCTGACCTGAATTGGGTCTCTGTTGCTGAATATAAAAAAGTATAATATTGTTCATATTAGCGAAACGTATCACATTAGTTTTATCACATCTCTTCTTTACCCAGCATTATATTATCTTCCTTTACCCACGCAGTAGCACACCTTCCACAAATTAATTGGTTGCTTAATTAATGACCAAGAGCAAATGGGTTGTGGGAGGAAACAATTTATGATGCGGTTATGATAGAGTACTTCTTACTCACGAAAAGAGTGTGTTGAGTGCATGGGAAATTTAAATACAAGAGTATTTTAGCCATTCCAAGATTTCTTAGCAAAATCAGTAAAATGGTTCACTAACTTTTCGTAAATGAGCCCTTGTAAAATATTCGCATGTTCGTCAATCTTGTATGAAATTGAATGCTTGAAAAAAAGCAGATTGGGAAGCACAGCTACGGAATGGAAGCGCTAGTTGAGGAAATCCTGACTGTGCTAAAATGTATTCCATACTTGGCACCCATCCTTTTCGTGACTTGGCATATTTCATTATAAATGATTAGAGCTCTACCAGCACCGTCCTCGTCTTTCTAGTCTTTCTACAGCGTGGTCCGGTTGCTAAACTCTTCTCCTCATAACAAATCCTCCTTCAACCAAAACCTTTTATTCATCTTGTTAAAGCGCAAGGATCTGTTTAAATGGCTATCTTATAATATTCCTCGGTACACAAAATTTTATGATGCGTTTTGGGATGATGACGATGAAAGCAAAGGGTTTTGAAAGGGAACTTCCTGCACATGTACGGCAGGTTTAATAAGATCTCACAGCGATTCATTTACAGCCGAACCACACTAATTCCGCATACATTGTATCATAATTATTCTTTCGAGACGACGTGAGAAATCTTGCTGAGTTCTAAGTTTCCGTTCATTTCATCTACACACAGAGACAAACTCACTCCCAGTTTTCATCCAAAAAGCTCGAAGCTAAGCCAAGCTCAACCGAGAAACTCTTGTCTCTTTCGAGCTGTTAATGTTGGCGTTGGCAGCAGCTGTGTTATAGGGAGTGCACGCTCTTCGCACAGAGTTGAATACAGCTTTATGTCTCTGGTGATTAATGGAACTTGACGAAAAAGGGAAGAGGAAAAGGATGTAAATGGGCCATTTGAGGAAGGAACCCAAAGATAAAGTCAACAAGAGGTACAATGAGAAACATTGTGAAAAACGGTAGCTCATTCCTCGCTATTTGCTAGTCAAACATGATGACAGTGTTAAATATGCAGTAATTAATGTAGCAATTGTAAAAGTGCAGAAAGGGGGACCCAGCTATAATGTGGATACCGTGAAACCCAAGTTTTGTACAAGAAATAGCTTATCTTTTCTTCGTGGTTTCACTTTATGGGTTTGTAAGAGTTGTGGCTGTCACATCGTTTTAAAGGAGCATGTAATAATGTAATGACTCCACTTACATGCTACATTCTGTCAACGTATTTTAAGCTACCTAGGCTAGAGCCAGAATAATTCTCTTTTATGTTAAAATCCGGACGTGTGTTCATTCATGTCCGCTTGCATTCTAAACTACGTTGCAGTCATCAATCAATTTACGAACCAAAGTGCAACCCATCCTAACCATGTCTTTGTATATATGTATACCTTGCCAAAAACTGTCTTTTAATTATTGCCTATCTAATTCAATAATATTTTTTGTGGATTTACTCTAGGTGGAAACCCTGACGTTCCTTGGGATCCTCCTCTTTTTCATCGTGATTGGGAACTCGGCAGTGTTGGCAGCTCTAATGATGGGGAAAACTCAGAGGAAAAGTCGAATGAACTTTTTCATCATGCATCTTGCACTGGCTGGTAAGAAAGCGAGAGTAGTCGGTTTACTAATTAGGTGCTGACATGCTATCCTATTCATTTTCATTTAGACCTTCTGATTTCAACGGGTGTCACATTCGTGTCGATTCAATTTACGGTGAAGGCGTTACCTTTTTAATTCTCTGATGTTTTGAATTGACCATGCTAAAAATGATGAAATTGGGATTTTCATATTTATTCGAGTGTGAAGTTTTTTTTCCATTTCCGGTTTAGAACAACCATGAATATGAATTAGGTGAAAAGGTTGTTTTGCGTAAATTATTAGCGTTAAATATATACATTTCCCATTTTATAAATGATGGGAAAGCTGTTTAAAAGGAGTCAAAGCATTTTGAATATTTTACACTTTCAATTCTACTTGCATAAACGTGCTAAAGCAGTGCTGCTGGTCGTCCTTTCAACTTTACGTATACTCTGGAGACAAAAAAAGATGCTACACAATTTTATAGTGGTGAAATCACCGGATGAGGACCCATTCAACGACCCTTGCTTCTTTTCCGGGAGTTCTGTCAGATCATAAATCTGCTCTTCCGTTTTCTCCACGGAGGCTCACACCCTCACGCTCTGCTCTGTTCTGCCTACGCAAGTTTCTTTTTTCTATTTACCTTCTCAACAATAGCCCTTCCGTGGAGCTTATCTCTCCACGCCAAAAGACTTTGCTCAAAATACAAGGCCAAATAATTTAGTGATAAGCAAAATACAATATAGTTAGTTGCTGCTGACGCAAACTCGTTTGAATTTTCACTGAATCATTAACATAGAAAATATTATCTAAAAGCATTCAAAGAGAAGATTTTCGGTTAAAAATAAAATGGAAAATGCTTACAGAATTTTGTGCATAAAATCTTCCTACACACATCCAGTTATGATTTGAATGTAGGTAGAGATCGAATTTCGTCTTATTGTATTCTTTTCACAGTATTATAATGATGAGACGTCCTTGTCAGCTCGGCTGACTATTCTGAAATATGTGAAACCGTCATTTTCAGTTATGTACCTACTTAAATGTCATTAAGAAACAGTAATGCTGTCAGATCTATTTGCTCCCCGCCCACACGTTACCAAAGTTTTAGCATAATAATTTCCTCAATCAGAAGCCTGGAAACCTTGCTGACTTTTTTTAGCATCCGGCTGTATATGAACAATTTATTCGCATTTCTTCGAGCAGATTTTCATCATAAGTGAGACCTATTGAATTATCCATTTGTTGAGCTGCCAGCCTATCAATGTATTTTCAATAAACCTATATAAGACACCTGGTGGATTCAAGGAACATGATTCCAATTATATTTCGTGGAAAAGAATCCTCCAAATGTATTAATATGATTTATTAGTAAGCAGAAAGGTCACTTGGTTCCATATTATATAGATGTGATCAACCATGCTAGAGGAAACACGTTGAATGAGGTGATGTGCTGAAATTAGAATTTTTGATACGTCAATGCTGTGACGTTAATAAAAGCCACAGTTCAGTCTGAGAAATTCTATTTCGAATCCTTGGTATTTATAAAGTCAGCTGGAGGAGCACATGATTGTAGCTTTAATACCAAAAATTAGGGTTTCCTGTTCATATAATTTCAAAAATGTACCAAGATTTGCGACTTTCCTTGAATAGCAAGACTTGGCTAAGAATTTCATACAAAATACACCAGTGACATTTAGGTACTTCTCCGAACATGTGGATAGGGACGAGTTCATGAGTTGTGATAATAAAATTCCATTTTACAACAAGTTCCTTGTCTGGCTGTCTAAAACCTCTGGCCTTCGACTCCACTCTCTGAGACGGGAGAATGGTGCTAAAGCTGTTTGACAATGACAGTGCGAGTATTGTTTTAAGTCACGAAACGAGCAAGTTTATTGCAGTTGTACAAAAATATAAAAGCATGTGTATATGCAAATGAATCTACAACATTTTATACAATCGTACATTAAGGCTACTTCCTAGAATCGTGAAAAAATGTTGGAAAGAATGAGTAAATTGGGAAACAGTCGGGAAAGGATGCGCTGCTGCTACAACTTGAAAAAATGAGCGGAACTATAAGAATGTCTGGAACTGAAGCATGTTTTCTTTTAAATTGCATGGTAATATTACCCAGCGCCAGCTAGAAGAGCTGCATTATTTCATATTCAAAATGGCAATGTATGTATTTTTTATATGAAGCCATGGCGGAAACAGAAGCAACCACCATCAAACCAGAAAAACGCTGGAGATTGTATTTATTTGCTAATAGTGTCAGTGGAAGTGGTGCTGATGGTAAAAATCCTTCCCTAGTCTACATATGCGGTTCTCCCCATATCTATTTTGAAAGAAAAAGACACAAACACTTGTTCTCAGAAACAAGACACATGCATAAACAGTCGTAATAATAATCAGGAGGGAATTGTAGGAGGAAGGAGCAGAGACATGCGTCTGAATCCCATTCTTCTTGCTGAAAATAGGAGCCTACATGTATTTGCATGCAAGTATAAATGAATAAATAAAAGAAACGAGCCGCCAATGTCCATAAAACTGACTTTACAAAGTCTTTCCTAAATTGTACTTTTCAAGTTGTACTTTATGGAAGAACAACTGTATCGTAATGGGAGAAGATATTATGAAACGGGGGGATTATAAATACGGCTTCCATTTCCAATTTTCCTTTATTAAATTGTATTTCCCAGGAAGTACAGAACCAATTCCGACAATTTAGCGATAGCATTAAGTTATACTTGTTGTAGCGCAAAGAATCATTAGCACATATCAATTAGGGCTGTGAATGAGAACGCGTTACAAAACATAATATTTGACTTTTGTAACTGTAAACTATTTTACATATAAGAACTGTATCGTTCGAAGGGTTGACTACTTGACGACCTGTATGCTTTTTAAGCACCTCATTTTCTTTTGAACCGGATGAAAACTATTTGAAAAGTTTTGGGAGCAGGGCTGCAGAAAATGAAGTCATATTTCACACTTTATTCCTTCTCCAGCTCTTCATTACATTAGTCAAAAATAATTTGTTCAAAGAATGTGCTAAAAAATGGAGTTGGATAGAAAAAACCCAGGGGAAAACTTTTCCAACTTTCCCGTTTCTAACATAATAATCCAGGGTTTCTTATGTCCACAATGTGTATGATTGTCATGAACTCAAAGGAAGTACAGGTGTTACTACTTGTAACTTACAAGTTAATACCACCCTCTACAACTGCGAAGGAAGTGAGGGGACGTGACTAACATATAATTTTATTTGGTTTTAATGTCATAAACGAGTGATTCCATTTCTGTGTAGTTTCAAAACTAATTAACATGCATAGCCAAGGTTGAAGTTGAGCAGCTGCCAGCAATTGTATATACATGCATAAAACTTGTGTTACATCGTTTTCCCTCAGCTGCCATAAATTCCAAAAGAACTGAATGTTTGCTTACATTGGTAAGGAAAGGTAAATACAGGTCACATTCCCACATTTTATCATTATTAATGACAACTGAAGCTAATCACAGGAGTCTATTATGCCACACCTTCTTGTTAAAAGGGATATTAATAATCCGCCTGTTTTTATCACAAGGAAAGGTGTTTCTCATAAATAACCCTATTCACTGCCGCACCTACTTATTCGATACCTGTAGATCGATGATGGCACGTGGAGGTGGACGTGATTTTAATACTAAACAAATGAGTATGCTCTAAAAGAAAACAGTGCTCCAAACCAAACCCACTTCATTTTCCACTTTTGTTTAGGTTTAATTGTAAAAGTAAACTTTGATGGGGAAAGGTAAATAAATGTATTTGTTGATGATGATGATGATGATTATGATGAGTTCTATCTTTTATATTCGCAGATTTGGCAGTAGGACTTATAAATGTGGTTACCGACATCATTTGGAAAGTGACGGTGTCCTGGTATTTGGGGAACATTGCTTGCAAAATTATCAAATATTTTCAGGTGAGTTATGAGTTGAAACTTACATTAGTAAAAGTTGGTGAGTTTATGTAGGCACGAAAAAATACATATGAAAGTTGAGGATGAATTCATATAATCGAGCTGTTCCTCGTTTCATCGGGAATTGTTAGCTGCTCTCCTCAACACAATGTAAATAAGAAATACATTAATGTAATTGGAAAATCAAACAAAAGTTGGAGACAATGTTTAACTTTTTATTTCAACAAAACTAAATCAACTCAAATCATCGGAGATATGGAACTTGTGGGCGTATTATTTACATTTTGAATGGGTTCGTCTTCTGGCTAATTTTATTCTACATTTAGATATACATATCATTTCGCAAAACCTCCATTTTCTAAATAAATATAGGTAGGTATAAGTTAGACACATTTAATTTAGACAAGCTCCAAAAAGTTTTCAAGGGAATCCTTCCAACCAACCCTGGGATATTGTACAGACATAATTGCAAGCATATAGACAACATTTCTGCATACGAAGACATGGCAAGTCAGATGTACAGAAGTATGTTGGAGCCCTCTCACACTCCTCAGTTTGCTTAGGACACCGGCCTATATGCACGTCAAAAAATGGGGTCGCAAGCGGTGACGCATCCGGTGGAAGCTGCTGCACTTGATTCGGCACTAAATTGCAAATTCTGCGTATTAAACTTCAAGGACACTTTTGAGGGAAAATTAATTTAGAGAATGGATTATAAAATGGAACTTACAATTAAGGAACTCAAACGGCCACGTTATACACCAAGATTGAATGCTAAAGCTCAGAACTAGGAGGAAAATAGTCACTGTCTTAGCTTGCCCCATTGTGGATCTTGGAGTTATAATAGACCAGACTCTGACGTAGTATAAAATATTGAAATTCAAGTCCACTCAAAATCGTGTGACATTCAAGAAAGTCAGCCCTAAAATGAATCCAAGTGTGAGATTTGCAGTCAAGGCTCAGCTGCACGAAGAAATTAAACCTTTCAATGACAATGGCTTCCTTTGTTTTGAGTTGGAGTATGAAATATGAGATATTTTCAGAGAGACTTTCTATAAAGCAGCTCATTCATTCATTCATTCATTTTGTCTCAAGAATATTTTTGATCGTGGATATTGAAAGTTTGACAAATGAGGACTTTCAAACGGTATTTCTCGTATTTCCAGATCTACAGCATTTTAATTAATGCTCTGATTTAGGTCACTTATTCTAGTAGCTCTATCTTTGGAAACGTTAGACAGTTATTAATAAAGAAAGGGAGAGTATTGTAAAAATCCCTGGTGTCCTAATAACCCAATACCGTAGATATAGCCTGCTTGAAACTACTTCTATTAATTCCATCAAAATGCTATTACTTTAGGTATGTAATGTTGACCTAGCTTCAACTTGACTTGAAAACTTGTATTCATCTACGTTTTTTTTTGGAGAATCGATGATTCTCTCTCAATGCTCTTTCATACATTTCTCAGTAACCAATGAAAGGATGAGCCAATACGATTAGATCAGTGTCAGTAAACAGTTATGTTATATGAGTGTTATTGTAGTATAAGCGTTAATATCTTTTAAGCCCTAAGCTCCATCTTCTTAGAATTTTCTGTTGAACAGCCTACAGACATCTATCCAAGAAATACCATGAAAGGACTATGATCGTTGAGAAAAACAGTCAGCATTATTTTTTTAAATGAAATTTTGGCAGTGCGTCATTTGTTGGCGATCCATACTGTCATTATTACGAAACCCGTCGATATTGCTTATTATGAATTACGTAGAAAACTACGACTTCATTATTCATAAATTTCAGCATTCCGTGTGGAACGACGGATACGTTTATATTCCGTGATGATTATGCATAACACAATAGAAATTACACGGAAGGACGTCATCCGGTTCTCAGTTACATTTTTTTGAAAATAAAAATGATAGTCTATATGATACCGAAAATGGGCTAAAAAAGAGAAAGTTAAAAGCTATACATCCTTAAATATTGTTTCCTTTGTGAAATTTCAGACGGTTGTCATCTACGCATCAAACTACGTCCTCGTCGCACTCAGCATTGACAGATATGATGCCATCACCCATCCACTCAAGTTCTCTGGAAGTTGTAAGTCGACACAATAGGTTTAAGTACATCCATGAGCATGAGCAACAAACATAATGTTCCATTTCCATTACTTTATGATAGCTGCATCAAAAAGTATATTATTGTCCAGTTTTGGGTCGCGGACAAAAGGCCCACATTATTGTAGGTCAATGCAAGCAGGAAGCAAGGCAATAAATAGTGGATTTTTAAGATGACAAAAGACACAAAGGAAAATTGCACATCAAAACACCTTGAATTTCTTTCTATTCCATGGAAAGTATCCAAAAGATGCTGTACGAACTCGTGATATTTGATAGCGCCCAAGAGAGTAGTCCCTGTAGCTTTTTTCACTGACATCTCCAATATTTTCTTATGCTTTCACTTTTACTTCACTCACAGTAATAATATTTCAGTAAAACTCAACGTTATGCTGAATGCTGATGTTCTGAGAAAGGAAACAACTTACAAATTTCGAAATTGAAAAGAACCTATACACAATTGACTTCAAGAAATTTTTTGCTGTCAAAGGATGTTCTCATTTTTGATGCTATTTATAGTGACAATGCATAAAAAATTGAACAAATGTAAAAACATCAAGGTTTCATGGACAAATGATTTTTTTTCAGGGCGAAGAGCTCGTCTCCTAATTGCAACAGCTTGGGGTCTATCCTTCACATTTTCTCTCCCATCGGCTTTCCTTTTCCATGAAAAAAACATTGAAACATCATTCGGAAGTAAGTTTCGGTTCAATATTCTCTTACGTAAGGAATACCTTTTTCTTACTTATTTAATTGTGAGTTTTAAGATGTGTAAGCTCAGAATTATGTACATTAATTGGTACATCTTTACCACCCAGACTAATTAAGCATCAGGGTTTCATTGTCAGGAATCTCCTATTCCCATAGGTGAACTAGATGCAAATAAAAAACTTTTTGAGCTGACTAAAATTAAATTGGGAGCAACTTACTCCTAATTTGCCACTTTCTTCATTGACTAACAAGATTAGTTTGAACAAAGAAGGTTTGACAAGGCAGGTCCTTCCTTACCTGTGAATGACGTCCTTCTCAAAAAAAGGAACTGCTTATCATGCAATATTTTTAATGATGTTTCGTTTGTAGAAGAATGAAACGAACCTTGAAATTAATAAAACATGCTATTATATTATATATTATGCATGTTCTTTTATCAATTAATTTCCATATATATAAATCATGTTTTTTTATTCATATAAAAAGTTAAAAGACCAGCTCCGTAGTTTTGCTGACTACGACGAATTGCCTTGAAAGTAAAATTTTTGACAGATGTCTCTGAAATGAGAGAGAAATTCTGAGAATTTATTCTTAAACTGAAAAAAATAAACTAGTGCAGCGTGGGTTGTTTTGTTCTAGTCAGGATTCCGCAGGGCATATTGCTCCATCATAATGCTTGAAATGTGAAACTAGAACTAAAGTTAGTATTTGAGCTGCCTGGATGCATAATATTAAAAATATAATAGGATTTCATTTCCAAGTTCTCGGAACCCAGAATCAACTAGAACCTCATCTTAAATTCAGATATATGTACTTGAATGGGCTAACTGTACTAAATGTAACTGGGTTTTTTTCTCGTGAAATCTGATGTCCTTGATACTTTCGTTTAATAACTTTCCCTATTTCGTTATTATGTGAAGGTACCGTGACGCAATGCTGGATAGACATGAAACCCGTGGAATGGCAGGTGTACATGACAATCATCTCTATTGCTTTGTTCATCATTCCTGCTTTCATCATTGCTATCTGCTACACCATCATGGTGCACACTATTTGGACTCAATCCCGGATTCTGACACCCAGCAGCAAAAAAACCTCGAGTATGACTTTATTACTATATATAGTGTAGCGATATGCCCCTATAGTTTATAACCCTTGCTTTCCCCACATAACAATCCATATAAAAGACTTAAACGATTAGCAACTAATCTAATAGGGATTAATTATGCAATCTTCTATATATATGCTTGATTGGTGCGCGTGTGGATTTATTATTAACAGATGGGATTTTTCGACGAGGAACTTGCAAAGGTGCTGCGAAAACTGATGATGATGATTCCAGACGAGCATCGTCTCGTGGATTGATTCCAAAGGCGAAAATTAAATCAGTTAAAATGACATTCGTCATAGTTTTTGGTGAGTTGGGGCATGAACTTTATTTCTGCGTGAGTTAACTGAATTACTGATTTTTCTCTCTTGGAAATGATGATGAATGAGTGTTTTTTTTGTAGTTTTTATATGCTGCTCGAGCCCCTACGTCGTATTCTCGTTGCTGCAGGTGTACAACTTCATTCCAAGAACACAGACGATGACAGCTCTCAGTACTTTCTTCACGAGCTTATCTCCGCTAAACTCAGCAGCAAATCCAATCATCTACTGCATGTTTTCCACTCATATCTGCAGAAACTTGAGGTATGTTGAGCGTTGTGCTAAATATAATGGTATTTACTCCATTGCCAAGTATTAAAATCTATTTCTGTAAACGGCTTGGTAAAAACAAATCGTGGCTCTTATGTCGGAAACACTTTTAAACATGATAAGAAAATTTGCAGTGTAAGATTGATCTGTCGGAGGAAATTCACTGCAATTTTAATTGTGTGACACTTTTGATCTTATCACCAATGAAAGTCGCGACAACCAAAAGAATTACACGCTGAAAACAATGAAGCTGATATATCAAAAAATGAAACTATTTGCATGTAACATCATTGTAATAAATTTACAGGGATTTTATGCCTCTACTCTTTTATATACTTTCTCTGCTAATCGATTCCCAGAAGCTGCATGAGAATTTCGCAACTTTTTCTAAATCTTCTTACTACGTAGTAAAAGTTTGCAATATAAAAAAGGGAATACGAGCCACCAGCCAGAGTAATATTTGAGTAATATAATTACCAGACCAGAGTAATGTCACTTGTGAACATGACTGCGGCCTAATTATTCATGGGGCATTATTAGACGTTTATTTTTACCTTCGTCATAGGAAAATAAGGATTATCAACTGGTTCGCAATGAGATGTTGCCCGAATCTCGGAAAATCAAGCCCAACCACAGGGAATAAACGTAGGTTTGGAGCTGGAGCATCCAATCAGGACACTTCCCAGAAACGGACGGACTTCTCTTCATTGACGGACTCATTGATGTCGAGATCAGATCGTATCACTCAGTCAACCATTCGTTCATCCACCAACAATGGGATTCGTCGACATGAAGGGCCTGGCTCGATACTAAACAAAGGTACAAGCTCGTTCTGACGCTAGCAACATTATCACTATTTTTCTCTTTCATGGCGAACAGCATTTTATTTTAGTAACTTAATATCAAGTTATTATATATTATCTTCATCCTAAAATGTTATGGGCAAACGAAAAAGTCAAAGACAGTATCAAATCAAAGAATCGTTTGCACTTTCACTTTCCTTTAAAACCATTTCATTATTAACAGAAGTGAAATTTCAAACTCCGAATTCTGGCACGGTGCCCCATTGCCCTCAAAATGGGTCCTGACAGTTGAAACACTGTGCTTCTTCAGAAAGTTTCGAGATGACTACTTCACTCGGGGTAGGTTTCTCTTGTGGGTTAAATAAGCCTGTGAAAGTATGCGTGATTCGTCTCTCTGTCCCTTTTTTGTGAGATGCATGTCCAAGTTTTCAAATGTGCTATCTATTTTTAATGACTGCTAAATGTGAAATGGTAAAACTGAATATTGTAGTCATGAATTGTGTGAAAACTTTTAAACGTTTTGATATTTGCCGACCCTTGGATTTCTCAATGTAACTCATTTGTCACCACTATAAAATGTTTTGAAAAAGTTATGACATTTTCCCTATATTTATTATGCTGCTTGGCATAACACCATCGTTCAGCATGAGCCATGCAATTGAGTTAATTGTGCTTAAGTTTTGTACTACTAAAGCTACCAACCACCTGGATGTTCGTGGCTTTGCATGTGGAAATTTTTAATGCTGCCATTTAAACTGTCTTGTGTGGACTAATTGTTGTGTGTTGAGATGCTCCATGTTTTTATCATTTCTAACTTTGTTTCACTCTCCAGAACGAGCCACTGTCGAGTCAAACAGGATCTCTAGTCAACAAGAAGCCGGCTCCCCTCCATCATCCCCCACCACCACCGTTGGAGTCGAGATTGTCCAAGCCAGCGAAAAGCTGCTTAGTAATCCGGAAACCTAAAGGGGAGGATAATATTGAGCTTTCAGCTTTGGTCACTGTCTCATTATCATCGGAAGTTCAAACAAGCTTGTGCAGTCCCGCAGATTACTCCATTGTGCGGTCTCCATCAGATTAAGCACTCATCATTTCCACCTCATCTTCCTCCCACATTATTCTTTTCAACGTACAGGAAATTTTCATTCTGTTAAAAACCAGGAATCAAAATGAGAAATCAAGGAGTAATCTGTTAGTAGTAACAAAGTGGTTTACTTGGCTTTGACTCATACCTGCAGGTATGAGTGTGAGCAGGCAGGTTAGCGATGTATGCAGATTAGTCTACCATAAGTAAAGAGACAATGAACTAAAATATCAAAATGATAAAACTTCAATTATTCATCATCTCATAAATCAAAGTCAAAAAGGTGCAAATCTAGATCTCATATTTATGACGTAAGTATACGTAAAATTGAATATGTTTCGTTCGTATACAATACAAATCCTTTAAAGTGGTCTGTTGTAAATAAGTATACATAATTTTGTGGTGTTATTAAGAATGTCCAATGTTTTTACTGTGTTTTTCATGTTTGATTTCATTCTTGATGAAATTTAAATACTACTAGTGACTGACTGAGTGAGCGAATCCTCTCTTCGTACTTGACAAATGTCACAAACAAAAACCAATGAGAAACTGTATGAATGAATGAGCTGAGGTGCGACGGAATATATGACATTACGCTCGACGGAACCTCAATGTACAAATAAAAATCAGATATTCATAATTGAAGTAGAAGAGCATGTAGTAAAATGTATAGAGCTTTAGAATCTTCGTCGTTCCATTTTTGTTTTAGATTTAGCCGGTCACCTCATATTACTATTATGTGTGTTGTTCAGTTATTCTAATGTCAATGTAATTGGGTTATTTATGTACAAGACGTATTTAATTTAGTTCCGTAAATACGTTAAGGTCAGCGCATAGCCGAAAGAATTAATTGTTAAAATCGAATCATATCCAAACGGGTATTAACTGTATATTTTGTATGTGTATTCATATTCCTAACTATGACTCCACTATAAATACATTTATTCCAGTGTACGAGAGTATCTCTAGACGGATTTGAACGTGAATACACTTAACTAGATTTAGTCTGCATGTAAGTATATGAAACAGTTTGTCACATTATTTCGATGTTAAGTGCAGCTAATTTATACTAACAACTACTAGCTAATATCTGCATGATGAGAGATTTACTTACATAAGTATGAGCATATCTTTTTGCACTCTGCAGTCATAAGATAAGTATATATGACACTTTTGAAATGTGTGAGCGAGCGAACTTAAAAATGATTTGTGTGAACCTGTAAAAATCTATATCAGGGTATATTTTCTATACCGTACCTATGTAAATTCAGGAACAAGTACCTACCATACAATCTAGTCAATGTAAAATTAATGTGTAGGTGTAAATACTCGATACCAATATTGAAAATCACGGGATTTGTTGACACAAATTCTAGTTACTCTGCTAATAAGCTGTAATCAGTAATTCGTGTTTGCACATAACATTAATAAAAATAATATTAAGCTGTCTTAAAACTGTATAAAACCCATTTGGTATAGGCTGTAGTATGGAATGATAGACGGTAAACTAAAATGGTTTAATTGAGCTAGCTTAAAAATTGGATTGAGAATTGGAGACATTGCATTCATAATAATACCTCTGTTAAATATCTACCTGATTGTTTACGCTGATGCTGGAAAATCAGAAATCATTTAAAAACTGAAGCTTAACATGTAACCTGCTTTTTATGGTGGAATATAATATTATACATTTAAGTACTGTAGTGGATTGTAAAAATTTTGAAAACCGTGTCATGTGATAATCAAAGTTTTAGATGAGATTGGGTGGACTAAACTTCGAGATTGAAACAAGATTATAAATTGTAACCTTTCTACCTACTATATGTATACTGTGGAGTTTTCGTGTTCTAAAAGTACATTTACATGACCCTCGTTTACCTGGTCGACATTATATACTGCATAACTGATGAATGCGTATGAATATAATGTATAATGAATTAAGTCACAGTCGCATATTAAATGTAGTAGCATTTGACTTGTGTAATTAAGTGTGTACAATTTATGGATCAACATACCTAAAAATCAATCATGCACATAGTACGTATATATGTGTGTGTGCCACACCTGCTAGTTTGTGTGACATTTTAAGCAAATTTTAGTTACTCAAATAAATTATTTATTTCACCCTAGTTTTCTTGTATTGTAGTCCTTATTTAACTGCATTGACATCCATATTGACATAAGTTATTTATAGAATATCCTGTATTCAACTATTCAACATTTCTATTTCCATTCCATGAATATTAATACAAGTAAATAGAAATCAGGTTACATTTTCAACCTATCAGTCATAATCAAAAGCTCAACACTCCACTGCTGCTTAAAACAATAGGACTATTGACCCAATGGCAGCATATTGTACACAAATATAATTTGTAGTCGGAAAGTACAGCTTTTTAAAAACATTGTAAAAGAGCAAGTAAAATCCTACGCTGATTTCTGGGAAAACAACAATCCAAAAACGAATGCATATCTCTCACCACATCTTTTACAAGTTTTAGAAAATGACCCATACTAAAATGAATAAATTAAGTTAATAAATCTCGATTCCTAATTGTTTATTGAGTACTACTCTACTTCAGATATTTTATTATGTAATGGAAATTATCCACAACGTCAAATTTATTTTTCCCATAGCATATAGTTTATGACTTGCAAATTTTCAAAAAAGGCCCCTTTAAAATTGACAAGCATCTATTTCTTCCCGTTAACTTTGGCAACTTTCTCACTATTTCCATTTACCAACTTTGGTAAAGATATTGTTAGCCCTACATGTTGGCCTCCAGCAGAGACATAAACTACTCGTCCGTTTATTGGAGTGTTAGGTTTACCGAAGGACTGAGTGGGAATATCCCGATCTTCATCGTCTCCGGCAGCCAACTGGAAATTTTCTCCAAATCCCCACGAATACAGCACTCCTTCGTCTGTGACGGCATATGATGTAGATGCCCCTGCTGCTACAAGGATACATACTTTGTCAGCTAAATCCTCAACAACTGTTGGTTCATGTATATCTTGTTCCGTAATATCACTTCCGATTCCCAGCCTTCCGTCAGTGTTCCTTCCGAGCGTAAAAACTTGGCCTAAAACAAGGTATTAGTAATTTTTTTTAACACAGCACAACTCATTCAACTGACAAATACCCTGACGTTTAACACTTGAAAAGGTTTTTCCAAAAAACACCTTACGAAATCTTTTATTATTACAGTTGCTCACCTTCTTGAGTAAGAGCTACGGCGTGATGCTGTCCTGCAGCAATTTGCTTCCACTTTCTTCCTCGGAAGGTTGTATTTTTCGTGGGAACTTGGATAACTGTCTTTTCATCAGCGATTTTTTGTATCCCTATTTACAACACAAGGAATTCGAAACATACAATAAATTCAGTTAAAAACAAAGTTGGACTGTATGCAATATTTCTGATAAAAATATACTGGCATATCATTTGTGTCAAACTTACCTAACTGGGCATAGTTATTAAGCCCACAGACGTATATATCTTTATTTTTATCCGTCACACAATACGTAGAGAATTCACCGGTCCACAAATCGGTTATTTTGGTATTTCGGGCCACTTTCACTACCGCTGGTCTCAATAGATGTTCTGGAATGATGGAATGGCAAATGGTTAGTAATTTTCTTTCAGTTGCGCATAGTTTTTCTAAACTAAGTACGTTCATTTTACATTGCATACCTTTATGTGAAACTGGGGAACCACTAATAGCACCCATAGACCTTGTTACTCTTCGAGGTTTTTCAGGCTCCCTTCCAAGTTGGCCTTGTTCACCAGTGCCACAGGTATACAGGCAGCCATCGGATCCTAACATGGCAATATGATGTGCTCCAGAAGATATTTTTGAAATCTTTACTCCCAAATGTCTTGTTATAAGTTCTGGCTTTTCCCTTTCTCTAGCCCCATCGTCAGCAATTAATCCATAATTACCATTGTTATCCTATACAAACATAATGTACAACAAACCAACTATGACTTCAATAATTGACACTTTTTATTAAATCCAATGGTAATAATAATCAGCCACTAAATATTATGACCAGACTACATGATTTGGAGTGCACTTACTTTAAAACAGCCCCAGGCATACACCTCGCCATCTTCAGTTAGCGCTGCCGAGTGGCTGTCGCCGGCTGATACCTGGACCACCTTCTTCTTTAGATCTACCTTACCAGGCTCAAAGGAATCTTCTTCCTCTTTAGTAACTCGCCCTAATGCCTTGTCATCATTCAGTCCAAAAGACCAGACGGTTCCGTTATCTTCTAAAACTATTGTGTGCATACCTCCACATGCGACCGCAATAATCTGCTCAAAAACGACATTTTATTATTCTCTGCGAATTAGTATCAGCAACTAAGAGAATCAGAAATTCAACAAAAATGAATCCCCGGGTTTACCTTTTTGGACTCCAGAGCAGGCACTAAAGCTGGAAACTTCCGTTTTTCACACTCAAACCCAAGCTGACCACAGTCATTAGTTCCAAAACAATGCAGTGTTGCTCCTTCGACGACCGATTCGGGAGCCTGTGCCGGTGTCTTTCGCTTCCTAGATTGAGAAGAGCTGGTTGCTGCCTCAACGGGCTTTTCAGCTGCAGGCTTAGCAGTAGCTTTTGGTTGTTTGGATTTTGCAAGAACGGATGTCTTTTGGGCTTTTGTGGGGGGTTCCTCAGCAAGTTCTTCAGCTGGTCGCTTGCCGGTTCTTGCCTTTTTATTCTCTTGGGGAGGACTAGCTTCAACTACAGGGTTTACCTAGACATTTAACCAGAGACAATTGATTACATGAAACTTGATTGACTGTTCTTTACAATACAAGCCAATAAACACAAGCACGCATCAACTAAATCAATGAAATTACCTTTTTCGCTCTCGGCATGATGATGAGGTTAGAAGTATAATTGATACTTCAACTTTAGATAGATGTAAAATCAAAATTCGGCGTGGTAGAGTGGAGACCAGCTCAAAGTTTGGACAATAATTACGCAATGGTGAGTGTGAGACTTACACAGTTCTGTTTTCTGTAAAAAAAAACATACAAAATACGGTATATAAGATATCAAATGAAGTTGTAAGTGACAATCACCAATTTATAAAAATCCAATTCCGTTCATTTATCATTACAGTACTCAGTTACTCTGATTTGTTACTAACGTCTCAACTCTCAACGCTAAAAATTAATTTTGTTTATCTACCTACCGCAGTGACAAACCAATGGCAGCGGTTGATATCCTAAGTGTTCAGTATTTGTGATTGATTCGATATATACAAAATATCACGTCATTTTCCACTGTATAAACACATTACATACACAAGACAGGATACGAAGGAAGTAAACTATTTACTGAATACTAATTAAGAGGAAAATTTTTCAGCTAACCATACTAATAATTTTAAATGCACTTTCCACTTTAAACACTTATTATTTTACTGGACTTTGCCTACGTTCCAAGTGGATGAAAAGAATCCGGTACTTCTTTCGGCGGCATAAAGTTTGGAGTGAAGGGACGAAGGGAAACAGAGAATGTTGTGTAAAAGCATTCAATGCATAGAAAAGCTCACACGGATAAAAAAAATGTAGACGGAGTGCATTATGCTTTGCTACTTTTCCATGCATGTACCTTCTTCTTTGCTCATTGACTCTCTCGATCTACATGCTTTTTAGCTGAGCTGTCTGCAAGCTTTTTGTGGGGTCTTTGCATCTATCTGTTGATATGTAAAGACTTTTTTTTACTTCGCGATGCGTCCCCTTGGTTGGTTGATAGAGATGATGCAAATGAAAAACGGAATGAATGAGAGTCCCAAAATAGATTTCTTCACATGGAGTTCAACAGGTTTAGGTTGATGAAGGGGACCGTTGTATTTTTTTCTCAGGGTTTACTGTACTGCTGATCTGATTGTTGGCTTTGTTTAGAGAGAATGACAAAAATTGAAGGTAGGTAGGGTGCACTTTTTGTAACTCCGAAATTGTACGTGTAACCGACTGTTGCTCAGTTTGATTTCGGATTGTTGGGTGAGACCTGAGATATGTATAGAAAAACCCGAGGAATACTTGGCGAGAATGAGCTAATAGTTACCATTTTTACTTAAAAAATTGAGTATGAAATATGAATGTGACTTGTCTGCATGTAAAGGTATAAGAAGATTCGGAATTTGGATCTTCTAAATGTATGGATGGAGCATTGAGATTGGCGGTTGGATTGGGCAGAATAGGGGGCCACTAAAATCTTTTTTTGGTCAATTGACCCAAAAAAATTGTATGCATTTCTGGACGTTTCAGAATCATTCTCTATCGTTCTCCACCACTTTTTCGAAACCTAAAATTTTTCGAAATTTTTCGGCAGTTTTTTTCGTCAGTTGGCCAAAATTTTTTATTGCAGATCTCGACGTTTTAGAACATCCTGATTTCTGAAAAATACTAATTTTAGAAATCTTCTGAATTTTCCCGGCAAAACGTTTTTTTGTTTTTTTTCCAAAATATTGTGTTTGGTTGAGATTGGTTTGGTTACGTCTTGGTTATGCAACATAACCAAGACGTAACGCAAACATAAAAACAGAAAAATTTGAAAAAAAATTTTGGATTAAAAAAAACGGAAGAAATTTCAAAAAAATTTTTGTTTTTCGAAAAGTTGATTTTTTGGACTCAGTTTTGAATGAGATTGTCCAGAAATGCAATAAAAATTTTTTGGTCAATTGACAAAAAAACTTAGAAATTAATAGATGAACCTAGAAAGCTCACCGGATTCTTTTGGAAATGATGTAAGAGTTCCCAAAAGCAGTGAAATATTGCTCAAATTTTTTCTGTCATTTGATTTCATATAATACTCGATATAAAACGGGGTACTGGTCATACGGTGAATTTATGGTCTAAATGTTTCTCGATGGGGGTACCTGAACATTTGACGTAGGAATGCGATTAATGCACTGCCAAAAGTATGCGTTTGTGATTTGGCATGCAGGCTGATTTACTGTCATAGTCGTGTCTCTCTAATTTGTTCCATTGAAGTTCAAGGTCATCCATAACGGCTCAGAGGTCACTATAGTGCATGCATTTCGTAATGCATCGTCAACTTGTCCACCCCCATACATTTCTTCTTCTGACAACTTTTGAGTTTGAGTCATCACAGCATTCTTCATTGTAAAAAAGGCGATCTGGTCCCTGTTTTGTCCAACGCCTTAGTTATCGGGTTACGATATCTAATAATTTATTCTGAAACTTCAACTATTCTTTAGTATAGAAATTGTAATATGTTATAAAGTGAAAGAACGAAATCTTTCTCACAGAAAATAGAAAACCATGCTCCATGCTTATGGCTTTAGGATTTATCCTTGGTCAGATTCAACATTGAATGATATTTTTTAAATGTCCTGTTTAAGAACGGAATACTCTACGAAACGACTAAAAGTGACTATCCAAATAATCCAAATATGATTTAAGTTTTAAAGTAGACACCATGATATTTTATTCAAGTATTTACACAAGCAAAATTTGTACTCTATCAAACGGACAGTGTTTGACTGTGTAGTGTAGTGTATTGTACCAGTTCCGGATAGGCTTGATTTGGTCAAAACTTTGTAGCCTTCACCTTGATTGCATGATTTGTCTTAAAATGAAGCTAACCAAGTACAAAGGAAGAACCATCAAATTCTTTGTTTCGAATCCACTCATTGTCAGAGAATATAACGGGAGTGGAAGATAAAAAGAACTTTAAAAAATCCTTTTCCAAAGAAGGTGACAAAAGGTTAATTCATTAGTGGCCCTTTGCTTTCAGTCCGAAGTGCATGTTAGAGTGAACAATCACGAAGGCTTGTAATTTTTCATAGACACATTCATTGTTACTAGCCGTTATGTTTTCCTTCTTTTTGAAGTGATGGGTAGTTTAGGCTAACGGCTATAGCTATTGAAATGATTAAATCACTGACGAATACGTCCTGTTCTGAGTATCAAGCTCGTTCTAATTCCAATCTTCATTAGTCTTGAACTTGATCATGGTCACTCTCAGCTTGATTTGGATTTTTTTTTGAAGTGACTGTCATTGATCAGTCTATTTTGCGATCTTCCTATCAAAGGTTGATCAGTCTCAGTATTTAGCCGATATGAAGATGATATGACATAATTAAATTGTTAATTATAATGACTTTGAACGAATTCCTATATTATGCATGTATTATTACAACATTCTCTCCGAAGATGAAGATGATGACACGCAAAAAGTACGAAAAAATTGATTAACATCATCCTCTTTCCATTTACTCATCCATCATTCAAACAAAAGCTTTGACTAACTGTACTGTTTACTTTCATGAAGTTGCTCAGTTTTTGCTCATCATCAAAAAAAAGTTTAATGCTTTCATGAATGATGCAGGCGGGTGAAATAGAGGAAGAGGCACCTTCTTGTACGCATCTCATCCGCCGAAGTGCCTTTATCTCCTATGGATTTTTTTTATCCATTCAAGTTTTAAAGTAATTGCATGATTCGGATGATTGTAAAGTCAAATATGCATTGTATCCATCAAATGGATTCCGCTTCTTCCCAGACGCTTTCTTTTCAGCGGAGGTGAGCACTGTGAAAACGGTAACTATACATATAATTCAAAGAAGAAAAGGTCCTCACGGTCTGTATTGACAACAAGAGTCTTCAGAAAAAGGAGTCAGCTCGTCTGTCGGTCTGTCAGTGAGCGTGAACCTTCATTACTTAGAATTTTATAGCCGCTGGCCACGATTACGCTCACTACATTCACGTTACGAGTGCAAAATTAGTTAATAACATATTCACATTCCCCACTTGAACTCACTCAATAGATCCCAATAACGGGCATAGGCTTGTTGAGCAGACGTGTGAAAATTTTTGTTATATTTAGTAAACATGATTGCTTAGTATTATGCTCACAAATTCATGATGAGCACGAGAGAAGCACCAGCACCTTAAAAGCGTCTTATAGCCCGTGAAACCCATTCAAAAATCTCTTTCATGCTGGTCCAAAGACGGTTTTCCGATTATGATGTATTTGTAGATTTTTTACTTCCTCCATTGTCAATAATGACACCGTAGGCAAACTTGGAAACTCTTGGACTTCAGTTTATAACGAAAGGTGGCAAAGATTCAGGTCATCAACCCTAACAAAGGTTTCAGCGCCGTGAGTAATGCCTCTTTTGTAATTTTACCGTGATTTTTATGAATTTTTTAAAAAGATGATTTTTTTGTTGGATAGCTAATGCAACGCATCAACGCAGCGCTATATCAACACCATTACAAGATGGCAGCCTTTTGTATTACAATATTACACGATTGAATTCATCTCAACGGTTTTTATATATGGAAAAGTAAATGGTTTACATTGATTACTCGCAAAATTATGGAATGAAATACGAGCAAAAAAGAACAAATCCTCCCCTCAACCTTGCCATTCCTTACATAAAAGTAAATCCCCAAAAAACAACAAAAAATGAGGAAAACGGATCGTCAAAAGACGACGGAACCTTTTGCCATTATAACTCTTTCCAATTCCGTGCTTGACCATCAAATCAAATAATGCAACATGATCATTATACGCAACACCTTCATGGTTAAGTTTACATGAGTTCGTGTGCGCCGCATTTTGTTCCTTTCTGCTCTTTTATATTAGCTTCATTATAATAATCCTCATCAACACACAAATCAGTAAAAAGTAGTGTACATCCCAAAGACGTCTAACTCATTGGCAAATCAGTAAGCATCAGTAGGTAAAGGTGTTGGCCTTTTGAATACATTAATAACTCAAATATATATTTCGTTTCATTTGCACCGAAGGACTCCGACTGCCTTACGAGCAACTGGCAATGATTGAATAGTTTGTTGCCTTCGAAAAACACACAAAATATACCTTACATATTCATCAAGACCCGAGTGTACAGGTGTACCTACATCGAATAATGCAAATGTGACATAACCATAAGGTCTGGTTAACGACGCTCACCAACAAATGAAAAGAAGCGTAGTTTCAATGCTAATGATAATTACATTTTGTGTTTACCTGTACTAAAACATGTGCTTGGATAATCGGAGAAGAGTTTAAAAGGAGAAAAGATTGATTATGCATTACACATGCGATCTTGTGATGTCTACAAAAAATTAACTGTGTGTCTCGCAAAGTGTGTTTTATAGAGGGAATCATTCACCCAACTTGATGTAATATTTCATAGAGTGGCCATTGGTTTGGTTCTCCTTGACTGGCAATTTTTTCTCATCATTTGTAACATCATTTCAAACGGTACACGCACATGATCGTTTGTCTTGCGCTAACCAAAACCGTACATTATAGTACTCCTCACTCGGACCAACTTTTACAGAACGTCATGATCGAGTGATATCTTGTTTCAAAGAAATTATAAGCAGTTGAATCTTCTTGAATATGATGTTATTTAACATTTTTTAACTTTGGCCACACACGTGCTTTTCTCTGCTTTATTTGTTACTTTCAGCTCTAGGGGTATTCTGCTCTCAAATGAATTACATGCATATAAACACAAATTATGCGGATTGCGTTATGATAAACTTTGATTTCTTATGATGTCAATTCGTGCGTGAGTGAGTATGATTTTCCATGCAATGTTTGTTTTGTCACTAATGTTTTGTAGACAATGAGCAAAACCTAGGTTAGGACACAAGACACACACAACCAAGATGAGCTGATCGATGCTAGTTTGTTGTCCTCATCATTCCATATTCTCAATTCTGTTTTGAAGTTCTGATACCTTGGAGGCATCCAACCAAGGGGCAAGCTTTAAGTGAGATGCTAATATGCTGTGGTGATGAAGAATGTGATGATTATGGGTTTGTAAAACTGATTCAATGCTTGTACCATATCATCATTGTCTCTTAATGATATGGATGTACGATTTTTTTAGGAAATTTCGAGTGCAGAGGTGCTCTATAGGAGGTGCATTTCTCATTGTACCGTAGTCAAAAGGTGAGGCATGTCACAAGGTAAATAGCATTATGACGTTGATTACACTACTTTACAACAAAAACTGAACAAACAGACCTTGTCTTACATAACATAATGTAGGCACACATGTCATCTCGAAACCGTTGCCAGTAATGCATTCACTGACCAGGATTTCGGTCACGGTATCATTCGCACGGGTCATTTACAAATGCATGCAAGCACACAACATTTTGGAATCTGATGATGTGGAATGAAAAAACGGTGCACCTTTTTTTTCTTATAAGAAATCACAAGTGTGTAGTATAAAAAATTTCAAAATTTGAATCAACGCAGCGGGGTGGTTGGCAGTGGTCGTATAATGTGACTGTCGAGTATGAGTACTACCACTTCCGCAATAACTTGTTGAAATATTAATGTAAATTAGATTCAAAGTGATGATTTGTTTATGCTGTAATAAACTCTGACACGTTGCATTATTAGTGTGGACAAAGGGAATTGAGTGCTTTAAACTAATTTCGTAATGCACAATGCCGTTTAAAGGGTAATATTTAAGTTGGAGGGGCTCTCCACGTTGGTGAACGATGATCGAAATGGAAGTATAGATGATTATAGTCACAGTTTTGATGTATTCCCATTATGCACACGTTTACGTAAGTACTTCAAGGAACGTATTATGTTGTATTGAATTGCAAGTCAAAACAAATTGTATATTAGGGACTCTTTTACATTTTTGAAGTACTTTTATACTGCTACCCCAGCCAGTAGGGCATATGAACAATCTTTTAGAGTGAAGAGCTTGCATGTTTTTGAGGAATTTGCAACAATTTGCATTTTTGATTCTTGTTATATTTTTTTAAATCGTTACAATAATAGCAGGTTAGGTGAATGTCGTTTGAAAGAATCTGTTTCATTTTTCTCTCATTTCTCGAAATTGTCGCTACGTAGAAGCTATGTTTTCAAAATGTAAGAGTTTTATTAAAACAGCTTAAAAGATGTGTAATTTTAACTTCTTGGAATTCTATACAAACTTATTTTAGTGCTTGAAAGATCGATGTCAAAAGCTTGATTTGATGCACTTGATAACAAACTCTGATTTCTATTGACCAGGGCGCTTATCTTAAAGGTGCCGTTTAATGGTTAGAATTTGTAAAACTGGCTAATACATTACATTCATGCGGAGTGACACAAATTTTGACTAATCCTAACTTTAACATTTAAGCCAAGTTTATAAGAAATATGTAATGATCCACTCGATCGGTAAATAGAAGACGAGTTTGCAAATGGCAACTAACAGTTCCTTATCACGAAAGCGTGTAATGCTTAAAATTGTCTGATAGATGACACATTTGTAGTCGATACCCTCATTTTAATTGTAATATGGTGCATCAGAAAATCATAAATTGCGAATCAGCCTTCTTTCAGTATAAAATATCGATCCTCAAAATTTGTTCACCTTTTCACCTTGAATGGAAAACGGTTTGCATGCGGCATTTTTTGAGTCCAAGTGCTCCAAGTAAATTGCAACTGCATTGTCTTCTTGCTTATGAATATAATATTTTATATAAGTTATGAATTTTTAAAGCACGAAGTGTAAAATAATGTCGTGATGTATTAGATAACAGAAATGGAGATTAGTAGGTGCATTATCTGCCAGTTTTGAGTAGTAAATAGGGATTGAATGATACCATAATATAATCGGAGCATCATCGTGATCTCCTAACGGAAATAAGCACTTCAACGAGGAAGTCGATCAAAATGAGGGACAAAATCGGTCTATTATCAGTCGGAATGTGATCATACTGAAAATCCGAGTTTAAGAGAATATATACGGCATAAGCAAAGCATACTCTGTGAATCAAAAATGTATTCTGTAGTAGTGTCAGCGTCAGCACTAATAGTTACACGACAGAGCATTGTTTGAAACATGATCAGAATCACGAATGATAACGACATTTCCCAGACAGACAATATAAACTGATGAGGATGACTTTTTCCTGAAAAAAAATCATGGTCAGTAGAACCAACCAGTGCCGGAATTTTGTATGTCATACATATTTATCACGATTTTCCAATCAAGAGAAAATGCATGAATATCAAAAATGAAATAGCATTGATGTTTATTACAAGCTCTGTAAATACATAAAACGTTATGCAGCAGAGACCCAACAACGTAGATCCATCTTAAATTAAATTTTTACTAGTTGCAGTCATAGTTCGGAGATGAAAATTACAAATTAAATTTAACAGAATTCCATACAAAATGAGACATTTTTCTTACTTTTTCGTAACAGCAGCTGCGTTTGTGCTGACATTAAGCGAACAGGTGAAAATTTATTTTAAAAACAACAACCATTATACACATAACGATAAATTTAGAAGATTTCAAAAACTTTCAGGATTTAGAAGAATTCTGCAAAGATAAGAAGCATTATAATGACGTTGGCTTCACATGCTGTGCCAATAAAAACTACGATTCCCCACAACTCTATTCCAGTAGTAGGGATGATGAAGCAATGTCATCATGTTTGAAAACGGACGAAGTAACGCAAAAAACCACCCTCATTGCTAGATCAGTTAAGTAACTACGTCTAAAATATATTCATGGATAATCCCTTGGCAGCTTTTAAGACGACCTTCTTTTGTAAAAACTAAACAGTGGCTCCTGTACAAATGTTTGGTAAAGAGTAAGATAACCGGTGAGCTAAATATGGACACCTTTGCTGACTTTATGGTTAAACGGTATCCACCCGAAATCCAGAAATCCATTAAGAGCACAGCTAATGAAGTCATGAAACTGATAATGGATCAAAAGAAAGCAAGAAGAAAGCGCAGCTTGCGAGTAAAAAGGGAAGAGGAGGAAGCTGCTGCTTCGGATGATTCCACTTCCACTACCAGCCCCGAAAAGACTGAAGAAGATAAAGCTGTTCCAGAGGCTGGTGGTGAACAGGCAGCACAAAATGATGAGGGCCACTAAACTCCACCCACTTGAAAACGACTCCGACACAACAACGGAAGCCGAGGTGCCAACAAGTACGGACAATATTGAAACGACCACTGATCCGAATCCAACGCCAGAAAATGCAGAAGAACCTCCTCCAAAGAATGAGGAGAGTGATACTGACAAGACAACACTTAGTTCCAATACCGACGCACCAACTGGAACTCCAGCGACTCCCAAACCATTCTATCGCTACCTTGCATCTTTTGATTATTACGACCAATTTAAAGACAAGATTCCCGATGAAGATTTGTTCATTATTTGGGATGCATATTATGTTGCTGAATTTCAGGTTTGCATTTCTAACGAATCCTTAAATTTGTTCCATTTCCAAAATGAATTTAAAATTTTCTCCGTCAATGTTCTGCAGACTTGCCAATCAAAAGGAGGGAGTGACGAAAACTATTTAATGTCGGTTAGATAATATAAATGCAACTAAGCTTATAAAATTTTCTTGCTATACCGGCTGACAATTCCTGAAATTTTTCAGTACCTCACAAAAAGGTGCCTTACCTGGACTCAACAAACAATTCGTGCCGGAGACTGTTGTGACGCTGCTCCAGTTCCCCTCCCTCTAAACAAAGAGACCAACACATTACCAAAGGAGACCATTTCAATAAATTTTACACAGCCAGGCATAGAGTATCAAATATGAGTCTACAGAATACTAACCATGGCCGAATCTAACCCTTCAGTTCCAACATCTACTAGCAGTAATCAAGTTAGTCATACTATATTATTTCATATCTTTCAATTGAATGCAACAAAATGCAAATGATGATCATTAATGAAATAGGATTAGGCAAAGTCAGTTTTACCAAAGAGAGTGTGAGTCACGAAGACGATATAGCTAAAATGAGATTGAAGCGTTCATCAATGGAACTACAATCACCGAACCGAATTACGAAGAAATTGCCAAAAAGCTGCTACCCCCTTACTACACGACAGAAATTGAGGAAAAGCTAATTGAAGAAATATTACCACCAACAACTCCCCCATCAAAAGCTGGGGAGAAGCTGGAGAAAACTAGTTATTTTGATAGCATTTTGTATGACTCAGATATTCAAACCATTTCCAATTTTGAGTATCCAGTATACCAATGGGCTGTTGCATCTGGTTTGCTTGCAATTTTTTTCTTCATATCTTGCAATTTTCATTCTACCTTAATCTCAGCTCAGAAAATTGTTTTTCATGGAATTTAGAATGGGATAGCTTGGACGAAAATCAAACTCGCTACCTAATGTGGATGTGCGACGCATACAGAATGGTCTCACAGAGAATTAAGTTTTTTGATGAGACACCGGTAAGCACACAGCTTGACTATATACCTCCATGATATTATCATCTAAGAATTTGTGGTTTATCATATCAAATATCCAATGCCTAATTAAGTAGAATGATTCATGATGAAATTGTATTGATCGGTGACGACCTTGAGAGCTCAATACCTAGCTAATGACAATTTATATATTTACCATTTTTTCTACCCTTTTCCATTTTAGTTTTGCTAGTTGTACAGCGGTTAATGATGGGACACTTAAGCACAAAGGAAATTTCAAGCAAAAAAAGTGGGGAAGATGATAGTACCTTGGTAGTGACTGTATAAACATTAATACAGCTCCTATTTCAATTGAAGATGAAACCAGAAAACAAGGAGCAGTCATCTATAATTGGTTCTCATTTCAATTTGCAATTTTGTTTTCATCCATGCCTCCTTTTTGCACCTTACCTTGGTCATTATTTTTGATTGTTTCATAATAATAAAAGCAAAAAAGTTGATTCCAATTTGCTGCATGGAGACTCGTTGAAGTGTGAATTGATGTTCTGTTATGTTCGTCCTAAGGTTTACGTGTGACGTGCAGAGATTCATAAATAAAACCATATTTGGAAGACTATGCATATTCATCATTCTTGGTGGTCGGTTGAGCATAAAAATATACGTTTCTAATTTACTTCTGATATCATCAAAACCAACTTGTAGATTCCAATGATAAGATGTATTAACTCGAACAGAAACGAGAAATAAGAGCCGCTCGTCATACTTTTGACAAATTGATAACTTGCTTTTCCATATCTGTTTTGTAAAGTGAACAATAACAGAAGAGTTGGGGTAACATTCCTGTAATTCCATGTTCAATAATGTTTTGCTTTGTGCATTACAATGTGCCAACATCATAAAACATAATTTGGAAAAAAAACTTTGAAGGAATTACGACTATAACTTTGTTTACAGAACAAATGTTCCCTCGCGTCACCAGCAAATCAGTTCAATAAAATGAAGAAACATCGACAGAGCATCATGATTTCCTTTTCAATTAACAAAAACTGTTATTATTTACTGAGATTTGTCATGCAATATGATTTTTTATAGGATGCTACATATATTTGCGACAATAATTCTTGTATTAGCACGCAAGTCCCTCCCCAATTGAAAAAAAAGATTTTGGTTCCTGAGAGCCTCAGAATAAAAGAGAGGCGGTGGTGGTGTCATGTCCAAGGTAGATAAAACAGAAATGAGTCTACAAAAAATTCAACGCTCCAGTACAAAAGGTTTACACTACTACGCACATTGTCATCTTCGCTGTTGCATCCAAATCCAAAGACGCTTCGTGAATCGTCATTAGTGAAAAAAGATGCTCAGCTCAGACTAAATACTGGGCAAAGAAATGCTCAAGTAAATCATACAAAAAATAGCCACAATGATCCATTAACCACAACGCAAATGAAAATTTTCGTATCTTCCTCGTCGATCTTTGTCTACTCCTCAACAAAACTGGAGAATAGCCAGTTGTCAATTTTTTTTCTCTCGAGCCACTGATATATATGGCGATGAGTTATTGTTGGTGAGTTTGCTCATTTCATATTTTTTAGACACGATAAAATGTTATACAATAAACAACATGGCAGCAAAGGCAGAGGACACATATATCGTACGTATTTACAATGTCGACCTGTAAAAAATTATGCTCCATTGGAATGGAATGTGGCTCACCTGAAGACTTTGATTTTGCAAAGAAAATTCAAAATGATTTTGTGTATGTGAATGATTATGATTTTCTAATATTAAAATGAGGAGAGAGCTGTTCATCTCGTGTTGGGATGATAATACTGCAGGCTATTTATCATTTATCTACCTACTGCCCCCACTCCCGAAATGTAGCTATTGTACGAGTGTCAATGAGGGCATGATTATATTTAAACGCACTATACTGACTGATTTTCTTAAAGAAACCTTGAATGAATGCACAAAGATCTAATATTCTACGTAAACACTTTATCTAGGCAAAGTGAATCATCCGAACAGTTGAGTAGTTTTTCGGGTTAAAATCGAAATGATTCTGAAGAGCTAGTAATAAACAGAATCTTAGAATATGAATACCTGACCTTACTTATTTATATTGAGTGTTAAAGGCTTCCTCCCTTCATCATAGATCAAAATCTTCATGAGCTACTTACCGCTCTTGATTTTAGGGCTACTATAATTCGAAAACTATTGCATTAAACTGCATTAAGTCATGGATTTAAAATTGAAAGGTTACATAAATGAAATATTGAAATGTGGAGCTGCATGTGCATAAAGTAGTCAGTCCATGTTCGAATGTGAACATACGAACATGCATGCAATAGTATATGCTCTCACTCAAGGGAGATTGTACTTAACGTTAACGTGTGCATAGATAGGCACCATACATCAGTGCTACACACGAACGCAGTACCACTGAACCAGTGAGATTGAGGTTGAGCTTGAGCTCTGTGCTTCTTTTCGAGTCAGTTGAACACTGACAACCCTTCCGTCAGTGCGTGCACGTTTGTCTGTCTCTGTACCCCAGCAGCTTCTCAGAAGCATGATATTTCATACAAGTTCAGAAGTTACATGGACTACACACTTACAAACAATAACTAGCTTGCGTTATAGAGGTGATTACTGTTACATTAACTGAATATTATGGAACATCATAAATCACATCGACTAAAAAATTATTATTCACAGAGCTCCAGTTCTGAGTTGATACTGAACTGGATATGCTTATGTTGATATATGACAGTTTTTTTTAAAAAAGTGGCTCAGCGTTCCTATGATTTCTCTCAAGAAATCTTATAAGAGCGTATGCAACAGAGAATAATTGCAGCGTATGGAGTTAGTTTTAACGTGACTCAGCTAGCCGAGAGAGGAAATAAACCGTTGAGAAAATTTTGTGACAAAAAGTAAATTCGTGATTGTGGAAAGTAATAAAAAGTTTTCATTTCTAGACGAAAACACAAGTGGCTGGCGTCAGGAGCAGGAGACGCGCATCATCTCGTAGAAATGAAAACAAAGTAAGTCAGTGGCCTGCACATGATTTCATGAGCGACACTACCTCTTCTGTGAGTGAGAATGAGAAAGGTGTAGCTCTCCAACTGCATCATATTATTTCGTCTTGTTATTCACGAGTGAAGTCAGTGACGCTGATTTGTTGATGTTTCTACTGACTGACATTTTTAACGTTTTTGTGAGCTAGCGTATGCAGACTACTGCCAGCTTGTCGCGTAATAATTTTCAAAGGCATGGTCAACTTGACCTTTTTAACTTTCCCGTGAAAGGCAATACAAAATGGATATATAGTGTAAATACACACGGATGTTGATCCTACAATACAATAAAATAAATGTGTATTTGAAATTTTAAAGTGGTTTGAAATGAAGTTTTGTGTTTGAATGGTTTTGGTCTCGAAGCAATGCTCAAACCAAGACGTTTGATGGGCTTGACTTGATCTGCAGGGAAGATTCTTCTGTACTTGTTTGTTTTATTTCTACGAATTCATCTTAAATACACCTTTTTAGGGATTTTAGTGATCTTATCGAAGGTACTCAGACCCAAAGTGTGTGCATGTCTTGATATGATCTAGACAAATTCGAGGATTGCTAACGTACCGCAGAAAACTTTACGAGGATGATAATATGACTGAATGAAAACGGACCATTTTACTATATACTGCAGTTGAAATAAAAATGCTCATAAATGCATAGGATTATTATCTACATAAAATATTCTGTTGCCACCAATTTTTGCAGTCTGGATTTTCTTCTTTTTGAGCCGGCAGCAACACACACACCAACAACAACCCCTGCAAAGTCAGTCAACACATGAGAGACTCGACTATTGTTAACTTTTGTGATATTAACCCGTTTTACTGTCGTGTTTAATAAATGCATATTGCACAAGTTGAAGTTTTTGGTAAAAGAAAAGCAGGACTTAGTTAACATATCAATGAATCAGTGAAGTTTGATATTAAATTTTTTCCTTTACAAAACTGCTGAATTTTCTCAATTGCATTATACCACTTAAAGTTGAATAAATCAATCAAATGTGGCGAATTACTCACTTTTTCTGACTGAACGAGGCTGCACGTTTTGAGCACGCTGACGACTGAATATTATAATATATCGTCAGTCATTGAGTCGTGTCGAGTGATTGTTTTCTCTGTGTAGAACAGCACGAACTTTTCTTGCAGAACAGTTTTTACAAGTTCCTTCAAAAAAAGTACAGATATACTTACTTACTTTTATTATGCATGTTGATTATGTTTGTGACCTTTTAAGGAGCTTGCATTAAAGTATGCAAAACGGAACTGGTGTTTGAGAGTTTTGTATTTGTTAAAAGCTTGTTGGATCACTAGAACAGACAGAGACAGACAAGTAAGTAAAGTATAAGTGATTTGTTGTTGTTTTCTAAAGGCATTCCTCAGCAGATTGCTTTGTGCTAATTATTTAATGCGCTATTATTGTTATCTACTCACTTGCTCGCTTGTTACTTATCCTTTGAATAATTACTGCACTTTTAGGCTTGAATATATATGTGTGTGTGCGCACCAGTTTACAACGTCATGTCTACTTTGCATGTAAAGGCTTTTTGGTAATTAGCATGAAATAAATGAGCAGACTCAATTAGCCCATATGATAATTGCAACTATAAAATATTCACCTTGCACTTGTAAAGATAGAAAGAAAAGAAAATTTCGGGCAGTCAGCCATGAATGTGCAGACATGCATGCGTTTTTACAGAATCAAGGAAATTTAACATGGATCTCAGACGAATTTACATTGACATTTCCGATTTTGTATATTCACATATTTTTTAAGTTCAAAAGCTTGACCTAAAATTCCTGGTCAGAACGGCACGTTTGTAAGATTTATGATCACAAAATGTGTTTTTGAAGCACAACATATAACAACCAAGTAAAGAAAGGAACCATAGGGTTGCTTTTTCACTCTCGTGCATGCTTACATTCGTTCTTGAATAGGAAAAGGAAAAGCATATATCACATCACCCTTTTTACTCAGCAAAAAGCTCAAACAACCTCCTAAATAGCGTGAAAACTGTTGTGGTAAATAGGGTACGAAATCATCTGCAAAACAAGCAAAGGAAAAATCATTAAAACCACCCATATCCGGAAAGTTTTTTGAAGGTTTTTTTTTGCTCATTTAAAAAACTACCTTTTGTACATTCTTTAAAATGTAAACAGAAAGTGTGTGCAAATATTGGTGAATTTTAATTTTAAAGATTGGATTGTGTCGTTGATTTTAGTTCAGACATTCCTTGCTCTCGCTACGCAATTTGCGTGTCTTGTTTTAGATAGCAAATAACAAAACATTGACTCACGATCATCAATACATTGTCTAATTGTGTGTTAAACAACTTCATGCTCTACAGTTTCATTAAGATACTTGTATTGATAACAACATCTTTTAGCAACCTGAAGAAAGTTCAGTTTGTTTGAGTTTAAGCCATTTGATCTATCCAGAATAATGAAATATTTATGTTGCTACTGCTTAAGCCATTTCCTTTTTTTTACACTCGTAAAGTTTCCTACTTGGCATCTGACAAATTGGTAATAAAACGTGGGGATTATTATCGTAAGCTCATAACCATCTTAGAATATGGCTACTCCAGAAAGTCAGGGCGTTATGATCCATCCCTCTTGTTATAAACGAGGAGAAATGTAATTTACCCGAAAGCATAGTTTCTAATGATAATCGTTCCACGTTGCATTTTTGAACAACGTAAGAACAAGAGTCAATGAATGCCCAACCAAATGTTGGTGTGCAAAATAAGAGTTCAAAATTACTTTTTTTACGTTTCAATTCACGAACCACATGAGGGTGATGGTCCTAGCTAAAGCTTGATTGAAACAAGTGCGGCTAGTTGAAACTTGCATTCGTACGTGTACACCCCCTGTTTATAAATTATAAGTACAAATCAGTCACGGGAAAGGAAGCCGTAATCTGTACTCTAGAAAATTGTTTGTATCTTCTAACATTCGCTTAAAACCGTATCCGGACTGAAGAAGTTTGAACTGGTGTGTATCAAGTATAAAGTTATTTGTAATCTCTCCTGAGAAAAATCGCTAAAAGATAAAAGAAAAATGCATAAGCAACATACACAAACTAGCACTTTGACTTTTTAGGGACCGGATGCGAAAAATGTTGGTAATTGTTGTAGCCATCCGTCGTAGGTACATATAAAAAGCATCAAGATTTTTACAACAGGTCCGCTCGCTCAGCGCCCAATTTTTTCTTTGCATTTTTTGAACACATCACAAACATTAATTACGGACCGCATCATAATATCATACTCGTTGTTGAGAACTGTTCTTTGCCATTCTGGAAGGAAGGAAGTTGTGAATTTTCATTTCGTACCTTTCGGACTGTGTACAGCTATGAAACATTGAATGTGCATCAATTTTATGTCAGTTGAAGCCGTATCATTGATGTCGCTTCGAGGTGTAAGCTCCGTTTCTTTTAACCATTAAAAATGGCTGAGCTTCGAACCAAAGGCGAAGTTCATGAAGAACCTGATTCGGTTACCTCAGGCCAGGCCTTGCTCTGAAGGAATGCACAATGCAATATTATGCCTGACTGTCCCAACTTTCAACTTATGCGAGTACTTAAACCATCCGCGTTTTCTACTCGAGTTAATGTTCAGTAATAACAATAATATATACATTGGGCATCTGCTCTCTACCGTTTACATTATCTATTTCTTTCGCTGCGCCCATTAAATTAAGAAAGCCACAACGAGTGCTTTTGCGTTATTATTATAATACGAATGCATAATATTTTTGAATTGGCAAGTTCTGACTGGGGAGAGTTCAGCCTATAATGAACCACACTCGGAAAAGTTAATTGCGTGATCATTGCATGTACGTATTTTGCATACTGCAAAAAAAACCTTGTTGTCTACATGTGCTAAACAAGGATCACTCACCCAACTGGCATGTACTTTCATTCAACTTTCTGTTTACACCTAATTCAGCATGTTGCAACAACAAGAATGCGGCATGCATGGCATTGACACTGGCTGGACGTAAAAAATTCAAAACTGGATATTAATTAAGAATCCTCAAAAGTTTTATGTGGATTATGGAAGGTTGGGAGCAGGATTTTTTTTTGTATTTTCAAACGTCATTTTTATAGTTCATGTTGGTTTGGTGCGGACTGTGGTGGTTTAGCTGCTTCTGAGTTTTAGAAAAAGATCGAAAAATGCACATGCATAAAAAAGTTTGTTACTCAAGTTTGTTATTAAAATTGCATTGCGATACTGGCATAAACAGTAATACGAAATGCCCATATATGTAATCAACTAAACGCATAGTCACTGAGCTGAGGCTCATGTTGATGATCATGATGATGATGAGTCTTATGAAAAAGAGCCTTTGGCAGTTTCTTGCCATTTCCCAGACAAGCAAATGAATAGTACAGGTGTATAAAACACGGGAAATAAACGGAGCTACGCATATGGTATAATGGAAGGTGCTGTCACCGCATAAAAAAGGCTTGCACAGCTAAAATTGTAAAATTATAGCGAGTTGTTTTGTTGTTAGTGCAAAAGAGTCTCATAACAATAGACCTACATATATGCAGTTTACCACTATCATCCATCAATTTTCTTCTTCAACACCACATAAAATTACCCCGCCACACCATACGGAACAAACGAACCCTTTACCTGGATTCGATAATGAACTGTGAGTAGGTATCTTCTTCACTATGAAGGGACTACATACAAGCAAAACTAGCGTTGTTCCTGGTTCTCCTAATGTTTCACGTACATATATTGTCTTCAGATGTAATCAAATTACAGAAGTGGATGACCTGTGCACTAACAATAACACTTTGGCTCATATATTCCTGCAGCTGGGTCGTGAGAATGTGGAAGATAGGTGAAGAATAGCTGGGAGAAATATTTTTCCCATTGTGCATAAACACAAAAATCTCCTTCGTTCTTGGTATCATCCTCCTCAGTGGCTGTAGTGGTGGGTGCTTTTGCTTTTTTGAAACCAACAGTAATTACGATTAGCTGTGTATCATCCATGTACACGTACGTTGCTAGTAGAGTGTCTCAGTGGAAAAGCTAAATTTCACAATGAACGCATTGTCTTGTTGTCAGTGCTGTTATAATAAATATTACTCTTGTGAGAAATTGTGTAATGTCTATGCGAAAAAAGTATATAATATTATGCTTGTATTTGTATACATAGGAAATGAGAAACTTTTTTTTATTCAATGCACATCCAACAACGTTGATGCATGATGCATCCGATGAGGAACCCTTTTCTAAGTATTATAGTAATAATCTTGTCATGTCTCAAGCTGTGCAGTTAAATTTCTATTCTCATGAAACGTATAGAAACGTGAAATGTACGTACGGGATGGATTGAGTGCTGATGTTGATATTGGTATTATAAGGCTCCTTCGTGTACTTGGAGCAGTTCAAGTGCAAGGTCGTCTGGGAACGTCGTTGAGCATAAAGTGGTGAGGTTGCAGTTAGAGCTTGTTTAGAGTGTCCGAAGGGTACCTTACCTGCTTCCTGGTTAGCTGTTTACAATATGAACCCTTCTTCCCCACCTTTTGCCCTTTGCTTGGAAGATTGTAATCGAATGAAAAAAAGGCAACCCAATCATTTTTCAAATGTGGTTAGCTTTTTTGAGACGTGAGTTGGGATTTGTGGTTGGGGCTAAGCAGAAGCGATCTTCTATAACAGATTTTTCAGATGTCTGCTCAAACTTCTTGGAAGAAGGGAAAGCTCATTTTATCAAATCGCTTAAGGTCACTTTAAGGTAGTCGTAAAATTTTTTATTAAAACAAATTTGAAAATACTTAAACTCAACTTATCTGCATGAAGTCTGCATGCATCATCTTCCGGATATGACTTTTCCACGATTAAACAAGCGTTTCTGAAAAATTCCAAGATTATCAACGTTTGATAATAAAAAAGAACATTCTTTAATCATCTCAACTCGTCGTTTCCTCGAATACTTGTAATTTAAGAATTCGTGGAATACTCCATGAGGCTAATGTAAAAACAAACGAGGGGAATTAAACAAAAGTTATGATCATCATAATATATTATACACCTTCGTACATTCAGATTGCTTTTAGGTCTTGAGGATACGCGTGCTTTTCACATTGTGTCAGACTCTGAGAATTGACCGGATGGCTATTTGACCCTGAACCCAAGCATGTGAAGCCATGAACCATTCCATGAAGAGTGCATGCCATTAGCAACTCAGATTCAACGAAAGTTGGAGCAATGTGGAGCATGAATTTCAAAAGTGCCGTCATTATAACTATTAGCATTATCACAAGCCGTAGAAAAACACTTTATCCATCAGCGCCCAGGTTGATGTACTGTTCTAAAGATCTCATGGAGGATTTGTGCAATATTCTTTGAGATACCGATTACCAAACTGAGCGTATATGACTGAAGAGCTAATTACAAAAAATGAATGGCAAACATTTTAGCTTCGAGCCTCTCAATTTATCTGGAAGCAGTGGCCTCTTCAATTTTTTGTCGATTGGCAAATGTACATTGACTTCTCAAACCTAAAAACCAAATTACAATAAATGATGACGCTATATAATATACAGCCGTTCATAGTGTTCCAATCCCCTGGATTTCGTACATTTTGAAATGAAGTGTGGGTTGATGTACCTCAAACTACTTCACGAAACAGAAATATCTAACATGATTTATAATAATCATACCATTTCTTTCCTACCATTACTGATTACTGCAACAGGTTTAATGAGGCAAGAATAATAACAATAATAATGATAGCTGGAGTCCAACGCGTTGCACCACTGGAGTCGAGGAGGGTTGGTCAATAGGTATAAAAATACAGGATAATTATTAAGGTACAAGTAATACATACATGGGTCCAACTCCAAGCAAACAACAAAAATAAATACCTGCATACGTTCAAAAACAAAACCCTAATGATAATTTTAAACTTCTCGGTTCCATGAACGGACTGACAAGACAAGGAACTTTGGTACAGGGTTGAAAACCGTTTTTTTGTATCTTAGCTCACAGGTGATTCAACGCAGAATACAAAAAAAACTCCAGTATTTTCATGGGAATCAGGGAGAGAGTAATAATGAAGGTGGTTACATATAGATACAGCAATGCAATGTAAGATAAAGAGCGTTTGAAAATGTACCCCGTTTTCATTACCACAATGAAGTTACAAGCTCCTGCAATTACGACCGCGATGTCCAGAACCAAAAAATTCCATCATTTCAGTCTCACGGAGAAAGAACACCATGATATAACTTCTAAAGACAAGAAAAAAGCTGCCCCTGAATTTTAAATTATTGAGAGCATTCGAATAACAAATGGATAATCTATGTTATTGTCGAGTTTCAAAAAGCTCCTGCGTTTTCTTTTCGATCGTAAAAACGGGTCATAATAAATGCAATTCCTGATGAGATATTAAAGGCGGACAAGGAAAAGCTGTCGTTGGTTGGATTTGGATAAAAAAATCAATGTGCATGTTACACAAGTTCTTCTTCAATGTAGTCGAGTGGATAGTAAGTGAATGGCCACGAGAGATTCGATGTGAAGATTTATAAAACAGGTGCGTGTTAATAGAGCGAATAGCCCATATATTTTCTATTTGAACAGTGATCGGTTAAGCCAGTCAAGAGATTTTGATAAGAAGACGCAGACATCGGAGTAGACAGATAGTGTGTAACGCAATGAAACACAACACGCCATTGCATTTTTTACTTTGTTGAAAAACTCATATCAGATCCATCCTAGTCATATACAACAGATATTCATGAACAGCAGCTCCAATGAAGCTAAATATTATTAGTTATTACAGGTGCATTGCATATATGCATTTTAAACGGGCTGTGTGAGAGAGATGAACTGTGGAAAAGTCAAGATTTCAAACAAGAGATTGATACTGGCACACAAAAAAAACTTTTAGCTCAATGCATGCTGCTATACACTTTAGAAACAATGGAGGTATACTACTGCCCTGCAGTCTCATCATCATCATCGGCAACACTAACAAAAACAGCCCCTTTAATAATAGGGAATTGGGGTTATTCTAAGCTTATTGCGTGTTATTATGTAAGCTTACAACTAAAGCTGCTATTCTATGCTGAAGAAGAAGAAGACGGCATGCATCAAGTCCACTCTACTGCTGCTAGCTGCTGTTGTTAAATAATGATAATAATAATACAACCATGCACTAAATTTACTTGCAACAAGGCGGAGACAGGTTTTAAGATATTCCAATTTGAATGTAGAAAACTGGCATAGTTTTTGTATGCACTTATTATTGCTGAAAAAGGAGTATTCACACAACCAAAACCAAGCATGAGTTTTGAAATAATATGCATCATTTTCAAAACAGAAGGTAGACGAAAGGATGATGTGGTTGTTCACAGGTGAAATTAAGGTTAGCATTTTATAAAAATTGTGTTTATATCCATTCCTCGTCCTTATTTCCGTGTGCGTATAGTGGAACAAAAACAACATTATCCACAATTGTGAGCAATATAGACTGGGCTACTGAACTGGATAATGCAGGTTGTAGTTGTAAAAGTTGTTCAATGCACGCACTCTCCAAAGGTCCTCTTAGCACCATGCTACTAAAGGGCTCTTTTACACCAATGTAAGCACATTTACCTCAAGGTTTTTTTTGTGAGCTTGAAAAAATGTTCTCCAGCAACAATAAAAATTCTCGAGACAAGTTGATGTTGAGTTGAAACCACTTGTTCTTTCTCCTTTACCTTGACATGCATCATTCACACAGATTAGAGGAGTCTAATGGAATGAAAATGGAATGGTTTTTTCCTCTCTGGTTAAATGACAAGATTCTGGAGTAAATGATGATGAGTAGAATGTTGATGATGTGGAACGATGCATGAGTGGACGAATCTGTACAAGTACAATTGAAGCAACAAGTCACGATACGATTCCAACCAACCAACAGCTCATCTTACTGTCGTGAATAAAATCCGTATTACTTACACTCTGATACCATATCTTTTTATAGGAGAATTAACTTACATCATCATCTCTCTTTTCAAGGAAATATCGTCGTTATATGCTACTTTTCATAGTTTATATCCAAACCAAAACTGTCTTGCAAGCAACCTCGTTTCCATTGTGCTTTCTTCGTTTTTGGTAAACAATCCTAGGTTTAAACGTTGTGAAATGTGCTCGGCTGCAGGGATTTGTAAGGCAACAATATTTTGTTTGGCTTCACAATCGCATACATTACAGTTGAGCTAACAGAGGAAGAAGAAACCTCCTATGGAGATGTTCCTTTTAGTCTTTTGTTGTCAACTTCTTCTTGTCTTTCGTCATTTCAAAAACTCAGAACATTTTGCTATACTGCGGGTCTTCACGTGCATGCATGACGAAGGCTTTTGGTTTTTGTCGTTTTTTTACCACTCTTCCGGAATACCTATACCTCCCTTATGGCCTGCTGAAAGAAAACTCGTCGTGAATCTCTCTGGCTCCTTTGGGATACAAAGGAAAAGGGTGTGTGAATGTCGCCTTCGTACTTTCTGTCCTATTGCTTGCATATCAGTTGCTGGATGCTTAATGTTGTGTAGTCATTTCAAGAAGATCCCATGTCGAGCACAAAAGACAGCAAAAAAGCAAAGCTTTCAATGAGTTTTACACAATCCTCTGTTAGTCAAAGGATTTTAACTCACGTTCAAAAGGATTGTGTTACACTAATATCAAATTCACGTAGAAAAAATCATTCTCTCTGGGGAGGTTTCGCAATCTCCACTCTGCTAAAGTAATTGTCATCAACTTTTAGCATTCCTCCGACTCTGTCCGACCCGTTTCATTCTTGATGTCAATTAAATAAACGCATGAAAAGCTACTGACTATAATGCGACAAGGTCATTTATGTACTGTTTGCCGTGTCATCTTTGTCATAAATGCGGGCTCTTAAAACTCGTTTTGTTTGGCCACAAAAAAGAAATAAAAATGAAGAAATTTATTTCTTTTTTTTTACAAAACACTCAAATATTTACATTATATCCTCCCGCAAAAGTAATAACAGTTGAGTGGCTCATCGCACATTTCTCTTTGGCTCAAAAGAATTGTTTGACCGCTCAGTTCACTTCCTGGATATTTTTGTGACAGGGGAGTACAGCATAAAAGTAATTTATTATTTGCTTTCACACCGACTTATTAAAACCGTCCGCTATTGAGCCATCTTCCAACTACGGAACTTCCCACATTTTAAAATTTACTCAAGTGCGTGCAATTGTTGAAGGAAGATTTGTTCTTTATAGCAAACTATGAAATATGCATAGAGGAAGCGCTTCGAAGCAACATGCATGACTCCGGTTGTTCAACTAACATCCGCAATATTTTCATATTTACTGTGATAAACGTTCTTTCTGCTAGTCTCCACCCATCACAATATTTGAATTGCTTTGGAGCTCTATAGATCTGACATGTGAATGCTGAAACCAACTGCGAAATTGACAATGACAAGTTTTCGCAGAGCTCATTAATAATTTCAGCTCAGACCATTTAATGACCACTAAACTAAAATGATCTTTCAGAGTTTCTGAGCTGAACTGCATCATGAATATTACTTATTATTACATATCATCTGCTGCATATACTAGGGTCATATCATATCACCGCAACCATCACCACTGTCATCTTCAACCCTCATAAAAAAGTGTCTACGACTTTGCTTGAGATTTTGATGCAGGTGGACGAAAGGAAAAGTTATGTATGCTCATATTCTTCTGTGTACTTAAATAGCCATCTTCAGCATCGCATCGCTATTAAAAAGTTGATCATGATCATGCTGCTACGACTCCATGTTGACTCGGTTATTTTACTACCTGCATAATAATGTTACGAAGCGGACAGTTCCCACAATTTCTTCGAAGCACAGGGCAGAGTCCTATGGTACAAAAGAGAGACCACATGGGGATTGCATGGTCTTCCAAACGCAAGCTAATATTTTTGGAGCGGAGGAGAGTTATGTAAGAAGATGCGTGGCCATTTTTAATCATTTTTTTTCAGCGGTGATCATACCTCGAAATTTTTTACACTGCTAGTACATATCATGAATCATTCCGTTTAGTGTGTATGACATAATCGAGCCTACAATGACAATTGACAAACTGCAATCATTCCAAACAATAGTAGTGGATGTGTGATTGTTGTGAGTTGTGAGATGTAGACGCATTGTTAACTAATAAAATCACTTAAATTTGTTTTTACGATTTTGTTAACATTATACTCGTAATTCTCAATGAGCGTCGCTTTCTACGACGAAGCTTGTTATGCATAATCACAATCGGATTGCATCAATATTCATAATATTCTTCTAGCATGAGCTGCAAAACTTAACTTTATGACGATCAATTTAGTATCTGATATTCACAATGATGCATTACATGCGCGTTAAAAATACGTGCAGTTCATATTCATTAGAAATGCAACCCTTAGTAGAAATTTTTTTATTGGATTTTGGTCATATATGTGCATATAGATATGTACTTCATAGAAATGTAAAAGGATGGCAAATTTGATTCATGGAAAGTTCCCATTACGTATACGATTGTTATGCAAAACTGATTTTACTGCTCTTACCTCTTCCCTTGTATTTTTTTTGCTTACAACGTAAATCAGTTGGTGGTATCTAGATAATGAGACTGGCAAAATATGCTTTGACTCAAGAAGAGTCACGATGTCACCATCTCAAGCGGATGATGGTCTTCGTTCATTATATCATTTCTTCTTGTTGTTATGAGCCAAACTGTAAGAAAACTTTCCCTCTTTCCGCATGCAAATCTCGGTGCTTTTCAACCCCAAGCACGCACACCTCTCAGATCTTATGTCAGTCAGTTATGCTGCTTGAGTTTTGAATTGCAGCAGAGAGTCAGGATGATGCTCAAAAGATCCAGATACTAGTCCGCTTCCCCCAAATCTGTCTAAAACATCGCAACGTTTTTTTCTAATACGTGAACTTTGCTCATGCATCATATGGTTCGTGCTCCGTCACAAAGATCTAAAAGGAAGTGCATGAGGTGAGCTGAGGAAGAGAGATGTTTATTTGTGACAATGATCAAAACCATACTAAACAGGAGGAAGGAGAGCTGCGCTCGTTCCTTTGATATTTTTTACCTTCAAAGCAGGAAATACGGCTGTGGAGCAGAAATAGTAATGCATAACCGTTTTACTCCGTAGTAATAAATAAAAGCTCATCATATGCACGCGCACACTGGGTTGACAGAGCTCTGTGGAGGGATCATATAATGATTCTTAAGGTTCATAACCTTTCTTTCAACGTGTCACTTATTGATTACGGTACACACGGTACGGACAAAGGAGGATCACGAGACATCATATTATGTTATTGTGTTGTGTGGTGTAATCAAGATAATGATGCTCAGCTATTTTTAGTATATATCCTTTTGTTGTTTTCTCTCTTGTCACAGTTTTTTCTTTCCTATTCATTCATTCAGTCAGTCACTCATGAAAAATTTGAGATTGGCTAATTTAACTAACAGATGAGAAGGCTTTGTGTTACAAACATTATGCTCTACTGTTGTAGTTGTACCGTAGCATGTCCAAAAGTAGTAAAAATGGACCGCGTTTGCTATGGTTTATTACAGTTCCCATTTGGTTCCGGTTTGCAAGATCATGGGTTTTGAGTGGCTGAGATTGTCGGCAATTATTCCCTGCGGAGAGGGCTAGGACACTGCCAGTTGTTCCGAGCTAGATTTCCTTGTGTGTTGTAGAATATTTATGTACAGCGAGCTCCACCGCATGAACTACCGTACATGAATCATTTCTTGAAGCTATAAACTCTAAAAAATGTAAAATGCACTTCCATCCACACATTTCGAGTGTTTCGTCATTTATCAAGTATGAAATGGAAAGTGGCTCTTCTAATTTTTTATGACATGATGCATTATCCCGTAGATTTCAAAGACGGCTGTTACTTCAAACTTCAAAGCCATTTCAATTCACTCAAAAATATACTACATAAACATTACATTACTAATATATACCACGCTCACGTCCGGGTTTTCGGATCTGCTAAGGTGTGTGACAATGGGAAAGTCATGTTCTCAAATAAAACATAATATACAAGTCCTCATAACTGCTTCAAGAGAAACATGAATTTTTCTTACTCTTCAGATTTTTAACATCTGCTACAAAAATATGATTCACTAAAAAATGACAATTGGTACCAGATAAAAATATATTTGAATGCATAATGCCCCAAGTAATTACGATGATGTAAAGCTACCCTTCCTCCTCCTCCAATTTGTTCACCACAACGAGCCAGGGTTTATGAGAAAGTGGCATATTTCATTACCAGCTTTTCCCCATAATGCTCCCAGTTGTTCAAATCATTGTAATTTATTAAATCGACAATCATTTACTTTCCTCTGCCACAGCTACACCCGCTGCCTGCAAACGTACGTACGTGCATCTGGTCCTGGCCCGAGTGATTTATAAAAAAATTGGATTACCTACCTGGCTGAAACGGGATAACAAAGGAAAGGCCAGATGCAAAGTTGTTTGCTAATGTTAGAGGCTCGGCCTCCACATGCAGATAGCAGACGCAGATGTGTACGAAACATCTGACATCAACAAGGAAACACGCTTTGTTGTTCAGCTATCAACGCGCAATCATATTCGAAATGTGCTTGTAATGCACCACACTTAACAACCCAACATAATCACAAAATCGTGTACTGTAATCTCAAATTTCAATAGAATGCCCACTCCAATAGGTATACACATGTTCTCTGCGCAGAGCACTCGACTTGCACAAGCTCGTCAGCATCATCAAAACCTCATTTGATTTGGTTCCAGAAGGTGTTGACGGATGGTTTTCTCTCACTGTATGAAATGGCAAGAAAAATGTGAATTATGGAGACTTGTTGTAGTTTTACATACAATGTTACAATTCATCTTGACTATAAAAGTCTGAGAGTTTTCTGTCAAGAAAACATCTGGCAAAATATAATATAATAGCAAAAAAATTCTCGGGAAGAGTCTGAAGGGTTTCTGTGGAAAGACACAAGCAGAGCTGTGATATGGCATGGCAAGAATGATGTTTGTAGGGATAAGAAAACGGATTTAATATATAAAAATTCCCTAGACTCAAGTTTGACGGGAGGGTTGTCAGATAACTCCACGCCTCCTTCAGCATACCTACATTAAATATCTAACGCGTTTTTGAATCGTTAGCAATTAGTTGGGTGTAGTTTTTTATAACGTTATCTTGTACAAAAACTTTTACTACCTTGTTTGGTTGTGTTATATGCAAAAGAAAAACTGGTAAAGAATAAATGGGGTATTAACATAACATAACGGTAAACCTCGCCTCTTCCAGCTGGAAGCTAAAGAAAACGCCATTCTTTAAAGCCTCGCAACTTTCCTTTTCGACACTCAACATTACATTGGTTTTGCTGTTGGCCACTACCTTTAATCACTACTAGTATGTGCTTAAACATGATTTTTGAAGGCCAACCAGTCCATTGTTTGCAAAAATCAATAGCCCTACTTTTTGCGCTGACCAAAAGTACAAAGATTGCTAAAAAGATCAACGATCGATTGATTGAACAGTAGCAAACTAATAATCCGCTTGTTCTCTCTTCTGACAACAGAAAACAATAGGAAATGGCAAGGATTTCTATATGACATTTGGTTGATGATATGAGATTAAGGTTACTGCCAAATGATTATTGTCAATGGCCATGTCTAATCCCGTTGTGGATCCCATTAATTCGAAATTAGTTTTGCCATTCACGATTTATCTTGATAGATTTCTTATTTGCATTTTATACGTGGGTAGATTGACACATGACGAGAATTAGCGAAACGACTAAATCCCGTATGCAAATTCAAGGCAGGTTACGATTTCTAATCGCATTTCTTTATGAGTTGGGCCTGACTTTTGAGAGATGATTGGAGGAAGAAGCAAATAAATCCAAGTCCTCCTTCACGGATAAACTACACAATGTGCACACACCTGGCTGCCTTTATAAAGGATGGAGCACACAGCAGGGAAAATATATAAAGTCTCAGTTGGTTTGCTAGGCCGTTGTAATGGTTGTGAGCTCAGATTTTTCTAAAAGACATGCATAAGCCACGCCAGAGAGAGAACTAGGTAAAGCAGACAATCAAGATCAGGGTCACACATATGTTTATTATTTTGTTGAGGCAAACAGTTTTAAAGGAAGTACGTTTTATTTTGCTCCACACAACAACTTAAGTTGCAATGAATGTTTGCATTGAGCCAATGTTGGGTTTAGCACAAAGCAGAGCGCACCTTTTTCTTAAGAAAGCATGGCTGTGCTGTATCCGCATCCGCACATTTTGTGATCTACTCTTCACAACTGATGCTTTTGTGTATTAATCAAGGGCCATCATCATCATCTGTCTACTTCTTTAAAAGGTAACCGTGGACGAATTTCTGTATTAGAGCGAGGAAATCGGTCTTTGCTCACCTACAACCACTGTTATTTTCTTCTGCACACCTTTAGTTTGCATGCAGTTAGATTAATATTCAGTGTGTCGTAGCTACTTTATATGTGATGATATGGCTTATTCACATGCACCTCTCATATTTTTTGTTGTGTTAATCCCATTTCCCTTTTCAGGAGAAGTAAAAACTCACCATACTTTTAATATTGCAGCCTAGAAAAGGGGCACACACTAATTTGTTTTATGCAAGTGGAAGTGGAGTAGCGGAGAGAGTAAAATTGTTGGTTTTGTGAATTCATCATCTTCATATGGATGTCACAGAATGAAATTGAATTTTATCTCCTCTACAAACAAAATACCTTGAACCATATATGATATTATAAGTGAGTATATAACTGTACGACTTATTCTTCTGGGTTTGAATGAGTACAGTAATGTTATGCAGATATAGCGGTTGCCTGCTACCTCCACTTTTTGTATACAATGGGAAATACAAGTGGAAAAGTCTTGTTTTACGTTTTTCAAAGGGCTTAAGTACAATCATAAGTCAATGTCTTGATTGTCTCCTTTGTTCGCAGATTGTTTCCTGGTTTGCTATGCTTACAGCTTACGACAACACACTGTTTGTTTATACGCTTGAGTTTCATTTTGCTACATATTGATTTTACATGATGGGAGAGTATTTACAGCATGAAGGAGAACGGAGTAGTAGTAGCTTTCAACACAAAACAACATCAGCAGCTTTCTTTGAAAACGGGCGACGAAGCGGTTTGGCTTGTAAAATAGGCAGATTTTTAAATGCAGATTGAGATTGAAGCATGTGCCCATGCATCTCTTCAGACTTGTGCCGGTCGGTGCCCACATGGAATGGGCTGAAAGCATATTATCATAACAACAAATTAAGTCTTTAGAAAACACTTGAAGCATAGTGCGTAAACTTCCCCACACGATGAAAAAAGGCAGGGATATGTCTGTAAAGAAAGTATGTCTCATTCACTGAATTCCTTATCATGATGAGCTAACTCAACTTTCGTATTTTCAAAACGTATATATTTATGTAGTTACTGCCGTATTTGTAAGTTATTTCAATGTTTCACCGTGCACAACGTACGTACGTACTTATTCAAAGGAGCTCGTCATCATCATTATCATCATGAAAAGCTACTAAACACGTGTCGGTCCTTGTTGTTCTTTCCATAAATTCGTGGAGATGCAACTCTCTAACGTGTGCAACTTCATGTAGCAACTAACTGAAAAAAATCTAACCAACCCAAAAAAAAATTCTTTCTCCATATTTCCACGATTTTTTCCTTAACAAGCCACCATTTTTCCAAAGTTAGGGAAACAGGATGGAATGGATGGAGCAAGAAATTGCGTAAGATGACAATTTTAAACAAACTGGAATCTTCTACATTTAAGTAAATGTGTTTGAAAACAGGAAAGCACAAACACACATGCATATTTTTAAGATTAAACCCCGTCGTTTTCTGAATCGCTAACGATGTATTCATCCACCTAAAATGTTGTTGGTCTTGATGATGTATACGCAGGAGAGTCGTTGAGAAATAAGTCTTCCTGAGCTTACATGCTTTACGATAAGATACACACGAGAAATACGCAACCACGAGAGAGCTCGTATGGTTTGTAGCCAACTTGTTTAATAATCTCCTAAAGAGTCTTTTTGTGTTCTTGCATTTCATTTTGAGTCGTGATATGAGTTTTGTTTTTATCATAAACATTACGCATTGTTGTGTGCAAGAATTTTAAAGACACTTATCCAAAAATGCTCTCACAGTTCATGTAAATTTCATGCGTGCCCACCGACCAACGCACAATCATCATCAAAGCCATGGACAGAATGATATGGTGACTCCTTTTCTTGGATGATATTATATGAAGATTAGATGTTTGAGAAAACGTCTTTCCTATCCATTTTTTATAGCTTTTCCTTCACTCCTCTCCCAATTTACATTATTGCAATCCGACCAAGCTCTCCGGCAATATGTCTTGCAGTCTTGGCAGGCAATTTTGTGTATTATGTGCATATAAATGATGTTGATGTTTACCTGAGTAAAATATCATTTTTTTGGCTGCGTTACGCACAATCATAAAAGCGGAGAAGACGGGCTCAAGCTGAGATATGCATTTTAGTTCTGATTACAATTTTCCATTCAGTTGGTCTTGGTCAGCCAGCTAAATAGCTCATATTGTGATGATGAAGCGGATGGGAAAGAAAGGAAAATATAAATCCATTATGCAATCTTAACTCATTGCAAATCAAATCCTTTTAACATTTTTTTGCTTAAGCCTAAACTTCAATCGAACTCATCGCAACTAATGCCAGAAAGGTAATTTCTATCGGAAAGCTGAGCTGATGAAAAATGAACTTTTTTGCATAATGCGTGAAGGTTCGTGTTTCACCAGGCACGAGCAATAACCGATAGCCACGACAATAATGAAAATGCATTGCATTAGAAATAAATGATTTTGTTCGTGCAACGTGTGAATGTGTCCAGCTCATGAGCAGAGCCCAACCTTTCTTGCAAAAAGCTTTCCATTATTACTGTTTTCTGAGACGTCGGCCATTGAATGAGGAAACACGCTGTCACTGACTGACTAACAAAAATCTTTTTTAGTAAATGGCTAAAGTATTCGTCCATAAAAACCCCAATTTTTACTTGTTATATACTTTCAAATCCCAACTAATTCAATGGGAAAAAAGTAGTGCGTGAAGAATTATTATGGTTGAGCAAAAATTCCAGCAGTTTTTTCCCATTATTTTCTTCCGGTTGTAGTTTGACAGAGTAGAAACCATTCTTTCTCAAAGTCATACTGTGGCTATAATGTCATCGTACATTGTTTGTGCCAAGTTTAGCTGAAATAATGACGGTGCTATTGGTTCCAGCGGGTACCAGGTGGTTTGATTAGACCGGAGAGATTTCATTATAACGAGCTTTCTTTTCATAATCTTAATAGATTAATGCATATAGAAAACCCATGCCTATAATTTCTCTAGTATCGATCTCATACCATTTTTATATACCTACGTATTTAAAACAAGCTCGACATATATGCATATTATTTAGTTCTCACACACAGGAAGCACTCTTCTCAAAGAAAAAGTTGTGTAGCAGCCATCAATTTAATTGTTTTTCAATGGATAATAGCCAAGTTACGCAGTTAGTTGCCGTTTTGAGCAGAATCAGGAAATACATTAAATGACTGAGTAGCTGCTCAAAGTAACACATTTCTATCACAAGAATTTAGGATTCTTTTTTATGGATTTCGCAACTCGAAAAAAAGGATGGACATGGGCACACTAATTCATTCACTTAAGTTCCCCCTTAGAATCCATTATAATCCCTATTATTTATTCCTTACATCGCCAGTGTAGTGTTGAGTGTAGTATAAAGTTTGCTGAAATGATTATTGTTTTCAGTACTTTTTATTATATTTCACTTAAGCTAAGAACTGATTACTACTTACTTTTCAACACAGTTTACGACACTCTACTCCTTTTACAACTTGGTTCATGAATGAGCAGCTCTCAACACAACGACAGCACACACCCCACTTTTATGTCACCCATTTCTTATTAGCCACTTTGGCTCTTAAATGCGTTTGCATCACAAGGATTTGGATTTGATACGGAGGCATATTAGAACATCGAAATGGGGGTGATGATAATGTTGAATGAATAAAAGGAATCCAAGTATAAAAAAAATGTTGAGAAATGGAAAAAAGATTTTTGTCATCACAAATTTACTATTATATCAACAATCACTTCACATAAAGCGAGATGCAGAGTGGAGATCAAGAAAAGAGCAGGATTGGAGTGAGTGAGGACACAAGAGGTTGAAAAAAGATAGGAGCGAACAGAACAAATGTCTTTTAGGATTATAAAAAAGTTTTAGTCCTTTTTACACGTAAAAACTTTGCTTTGATAGCTTTGATGCAACCCTTTTTGAACAAAAGTGTTCTTTCTCAAAGGAAGAATTGATAGTCACGTATTCGCTGTAGAAATAATGTTTTTGTTGGTTGATGTTGATGTACTTATGTACAGCGAAGTAGAAATGGTCGTCGTTTTTCATCCTATCCCTAAATTCATTGAAGAAGGAGTAGTAAGTAGAATGGATTGTCTTGCATATCTTTTATTTCAAATAATTTCACTTCAATTTAAATTCTCCAAAGAATAAACTTTTTTTATCATCATCTTTTATTCCTCTGATTTTTTAACGATCAAAATCCGTTTGGGCATGAGAGTAAATAAATGGTGTTGTGCAAGTCATTTTAACAGGGTCCTCGACAAGGATAAATGTGAAATGTGAGAGATCTCACAAGATCATGATTGGGAGAGAACGCATTAACAGTTTTTATAAAGGGACAATAAATCGAGAGGGTTCCGGATTTTTTGAAATTTTTATGAAAATATACCATAACCATATATACCTAAGGATTTTGAAGAAAAGACAATTAAGATGTGGAGTGATCGGGTTACGTTGCAATGACGCATAAGATCAGATCCCGTGTTTAGTTCAATGTAAGTTACCAACCGCAATATCATATGTAGGTAAAGTAACTGTACCAAGTGGACGTGTGGGAGGTATATTCTACATTAGTTGTTGTTAAACAAGAAATGAGTTTTGTACGTGGTTCCCATAAGTTTGAACTTATGCTGTCCTCACGCTACATGTGTACAAGAAAACGCATTGTATTTTGTATTACCTCTTCTAATGACCATAGTAAATGTATTATTCTCGCACAAGGTATAAAAGAAAACAATAATAAACTAGCATCAAGTTATGATCATTTGCCAGGAAGCCAAAGTACTGACTGAGCCATTGTGACTTTGTAATAATCATAGACTTGTCAGAATACAAACAGTTTTAGTAGCCGTATTGACAAATAACTCATCCTCAAAGACCTCAATCAATATTGAAATTGATACAAGGTAATATATTTTAAATTCATGTCATCTCCGCAAGCAATATACATACATGCATATGCGAATCCATGAATTTAATCTATGAATAATGGCCGTTTCGTGTATCAACCGCATGTCCAACATTTTGGCGACATCTTTATCACGAACGCCAACAAAAACTAGTTAAATATGGAATAGCACAACTCCAACTGCTCTAGATTCGGAAGGGTGACAGATGACAAAATGCAAATATTTCATGAGGGCTGGGCTCCCATTATTTATGCTACCGGTGGTGATGATGATAACGCTTAGTTTTATTGATGCTCTGCAATATAGGTAGCTCAGGTGGTGCTTTTTAGGTACAGTTTTGGCTTTGGCTAGTGCGTGTGTCATGCTTTGCGTTAGCAAAATAACTATGCTCTTTCCTCCGCCCGCATTTTGCTATGCACCGTGCAAATCTACTACATCCATGTCATCAAAATACCAGGGTGCGCAATGCTGGTGCACTGTCGTCCCCCAAATAAAAAGTACGGCAAACCTTTTGCTGGCAAGAATGACGGCAATAAAATGCAAGACGCTCCTAAAAGTATTATCATCATCTACTCACTATCATACATTATTGAAGCTAATACTCTTATAACCAGTTATACATTCCTTCATACGTTCATACCTGCCAGATGTTTGTAATGGGATAATAGTACGCAAGTAGGATAATATGTATTCGCTCGCTTGAGCAAAAATAATTTTTTATGCATATGCACAATGTGATGAGCCTTATGTGAATGAACGACACGAATCCAGAAAATAATGCTAACATCCGGTAATCCTTTGTTTTGTTCTTTTTTTTTGTTCCCAGATTTTTATAAAGTTGCGTGGATAAACTGATAAGGCATGATGACAATGACTTTATACAAGTTTGTACCCACATGACTTGGCGATAGCAATACCAATACGTTGGGATTGTCATCGTGTTATGCGTAAGTACACTTTTTATGTTTATTTCTGTTCTTTTCTTTCTCCGCTATCAAAACTTGTTTCTAAATGCATTGCATGTATTTACATCTACGCATAAGTGTGTTCATCCCATCAAGGTAAAATAAATGGGAGAAGTTGTAGGAAAAACCATTCGGCCAAAGTTTTCTTTGATTTTATATGGGAAAATTGTAATCAAATTGGACGTTTTGACAACCGGGTGGGTTCTATTTCCCATGAAATTTAACCAACCAAAAAAAAGTGGTGGAGGAAAAAGAACAACAAATATTTTGAGTGCGGGTACATTTCTAACAAAATGTGGACATTGTAATGTCAGATTCAACTGTAGCAAAAGCATGTGGCATTCTTGTAGGCGCATCATCATCAAAGTTGGTTTTTGGTTTCGTTCTCCTTGATTGAAATTACTTTTCATTTATTGTCAGTTTCACTGTTGGTTGGTTTCTCATAAAAAAAATTTAATGCACGAATGATTTGTACTCGTTTTTTTGCTAAAGACATAATGTAATACACTTTTCTCAACCGTCTCATTGTAGAGATGCGTACACGTCAACGCACGCGTAATGGAGTGGAGTGCTACGTTTACATTGTACCTATCTTTCTCAAACATTTTGCAGACTTCATTTGACAAGCCACGAACATTTTGTATTCATTCGAGAAGTATTGAAGCATGCACTCAAGGGTGCTAGGGACTCTTCCTTTTAAAAGATCCTTCCATTTATAATTGCCCCGATGCCAAAACTGCACTTTCATTCTCACTTTTGGTGAGAAAAAACATGATCATCAGTTTTTAAATTATGTGTGAAAACTAATGCGTCACCCAGACCGCCACCACTATAGCAGTTATAGCTTCCACCTCATTTACAATATATATATTACTTCCACTTCCAATACAAAGCATTGTAGAGGTTTCGTAATCAATAAATTACAAAATTTTCTAACGTTTAAAAAAGTCATCAGTCGGATCATTGTGATAATATGGCGGTTAAGGGAAAAGTAACCAACCAATTTGATTTCGATCAGATTAGAGATTCTTGAGAGAACATCGACCGGTAAAGGAAGCTGGTGGAAGAAGCTAACCCCAAGCTAAATTCACATTATACATATAACATATAGGTATATGAATAGCTGACAACGAGTGTGCAGGTAGTAAGTATTTCCTGTGAATTTTTCAAATGTATGAATGTTTCTTCAACTCGAGAAAACACTATTGTACTTTGTGTGATAAGTGTGAGATACGAAACTTTGAGATGCATTCATTATGATAATGTGTATAGTAGAGTGTGCACACAATGAAGAAAAAAACATTTTAAAAGGGCGAGACTATGATTTAACACTTGAATCCTATCAAACAAGCGACAGCAGAGAAAAAAGTAACAATGAGTTTTATTCGTGACTCCTGATTGACTTCATTCTAGGAAGAGTTGGATGATTGGATTGTAACTTAACTTAACAACATGTATAGTTCTTGCTCATCGTTAATGAACACCAACGCGTGTGAGAAAGAATGGAAGAATAAAGCATTATATAAGCATTTAAAAGCACTACCTGTTGTTCAGCTCGTCTATAAAAGTGTGTTGGATTGAAACTCGTTGATGTTTGTCAAATCGAACTAAGGACACCAGAAATCAAAAGATGAGAGCAAAACTGCTTGCAGCACAAAGTACAAAAAACCTAGGCTGGAATTTGATTATGGAGTCATTTTGAAGAATCCATATATTCCATCATTAGTCATCCATAATATTATGTAGAGGAATGAATGTCATGATAATAATGTCCGTCAAGGTCTAGTCGTGGGCAGAAACTGAGATTCGATTCAATAACATCAAAAATGGAATCATGCATCGAGCGAACACACATTCAATTTTTGCTCTGACTTTTTTCCATTGTGCTTTTATGCACTGTGCAGCAGTTATTAGGTAATGCAGGTTGATGATGCGATGCAAAGGAATTTTAAGTACAATGCAATATATCCAATGATACATGTTTTACGAATCATAAAAAATAGTAGCTGTTTGCATTTGCATGATTGTGTTGGACTTGCCCTTTGAATTTGTATTTGTGAGTCAAAGTTTTATTGATATTTTTGAAGCATTGTATTTGATTACATTATTGTGATTGCTTCATCATCCGTTTTTCATGTTGAGAGAGCTAGCAAGGCAAACAAAATTCTTGGCCATTGTTACACTCCCTCTCCTGACCAACAAACTGACCGACCAACCCCACTGAGTTTTTGAAAAAGTATATATGGTTATCATTACGGCGATTGAAGTGACAGAAGCTATGACTTGGCCTGAAAAGAAGCCTTTTGGAATAACGAGCTTCTTTTTCTTGTTACGGGCCCAGCCCCATGTTCAAATCTCATTTTATAAAGCAAGTAATAATCATAATACTGTCATTACACTGCTCGCAAACGATGGCATATAACACAACACACACAGACAACTCAATATTTGAACATGTACATACACCTATCATTTCAGTTCGTAAAAGTAGACAGTTTAGCCTCAGAGGTAGTTACTATTCTTAATGTTTAATATGCTCGTATAATAAAAGAACGAAAAATGATTAAAGAAGACCCGAGTAGATCCATGAACCAAGGGCATTTTAATTTCAGGACACGCTTGCTATAAATTCTTTAGCATTTTATTATGGCCATGTAACCTTGTAGGCATGTATGATATTATGGTACAATGGTATTTTGAAAACTGGGTGGGATCAAAAGAAAATCTTAACCAGGCATGAATATAAACTTTTACGTACTCCCACATACATAAACCAGGAATCTTTTTTATTGCTGGTGCGTTTTAAAAATAGAGAAAAATTAGGCCAAGAAAGAGTACCGCGTCTCCAATTACACATTGAATAAAAGACGAAGAGTATCGGGTAGCATGTCTATAAGGAACCCCCCAACAATATCATCGGGTTATCAGGTATTTATCAAAAAAATTAAATAAGAAATTTGACATCAAATGAAATAAGTAGAAACCATGAACCTGATTATGTATGAGTCGAGTTGCTTATATAGTAAGTATGTTACTGTGCAGCTGTGAGTGGACTTGAAAGGTTATTCAAAAATAAAATATTGCATTATCCTGATTTCAGTAGTACTCTTTAACACAACGATGCGTTTCATGACATGAGCTAATCTCGCAACTTGTTTGAAGCTGATCCCTGCAGTGCACGGTGTCATCTTCCTCGAGATAAAAAGGAGATACACGTAATATAATCGTGTAAGATTTCCCTGTTATCCTCCGAGGTTTGTTTTTGTAAGATATTTATGTACATACATAAGTGTACTACGTGTGTAGGTACATAATTATGATTATGTACCACCATGCTTACAACAGCAGTTATTATGTGTGCAGTAATGTATGGCTTATTAGCACACAAACAATGTGCCTTAACTATACCCATATCCGACATTAATTATGATGACTAACACGACTACAATTTCTGTGCCTTTTGTGAGATACAACAGAGATTTATTTGAAACTAGTCATGCATTTGTTGTTATTCTGTGGTTGGAGTCACATAATATTTCTAAAGGTGTTTGTGTTTGTATCGCTACTCCCAAAAGTGTTTTTCTAATGATCCGGCTCCCGGATCGTCTTATTGGCTTTCAATTACAAATGCCAAAATCTTGGAATTTTACTCATGTTTTACGATGAGGAGTTCTTTTTTGCTGGTCAAGCCAACCTATGTATGATGTCACTTATTTATAGCTACCTGCTTTGACGAACTGTACCGAAGAAGGTCGTTGTTTAATCAGGGATTGCTACCGGCATCTAAACTCCTATCACACATACTTACAATTGTACAACATTTTTTATCAATAAAAACTACCATTCAAAAAAAAGAAAGAGAAACCAAAAACTAGTTAGCAATCTACAACAACCATTTACAGATCTACCTTATACCACCTTCTTATAAGTGAAACAGTCAAACCTTGTTCGTGGTTTGATTCGTGGTGGCGTTTCTGATGACTGTAGTCAATGATCTATCACAAAAAATTATTTCATTCTACCAAACCAATACACATTCTCAACGAATTTACATTAGTGCAACTAAAAAATCTAAATGCAACTGTACATTTTACAAAGCCAACTTTTTCCCGATCCGATCTCTCTTTATGCTCATCTGCCTGTCCAAGTCCAACATCTCAGAACTTGATTAGCTGGTAAAGAAGGCGGAGACTAGGGTTCAGTTAATCAGTTTATATTCATCAACATCATCTCTTTTCTTTATCGTTATCACATCATGCTCTTATTTATACTTGTGGAGTATTATATTTTCACGGGGTTTTCACAATGATATACGTTGGGCACATTCTTGCAACTGTGTGTGAGCTCTTGCTTTGAAAAGAGCTAAGCTGTTCATTCCTCTTACAAAATATTATGTACAGTAACATTTTGCAAGATTCGTGATCCTAGTCGTTAATTTTATGACATTACTATTGCATTACATCATCAACACCAAGTGTATGTAAAGTTAATGAATAAAAGAAGCTCTTAAATTTTGGATTTACTATTTTCATTCTACCCCAGCTTGGTTTCTACATATGGACGCCTGATTGTGGAAAGTCATGAGCAAAGGATCAATTCATGAAGATGAGAAAAAATGCAAACTTTTTTGTGTGTGCATAAATACTTTGCACAACAAAAGATGACAATTTTTTTTACAAACTTAATGCAACTATACTCAGGCTTTCTTCATTTCTTTTATTATTAGACACTCTGCGCTACAGTGTCAAATTCACCAATCTATCATAATCACAATTTATGAATGGAGATTATCATTGAATCGTGCATCGTCAAGAAATGTATTTCGTGAACCCCTACTTCCTTCCATAATAATGCAAGAGAGTAAATTAGTAACTGTAGAACTCATCATCATATCATATCAGCTCTCGCTGTTAATTTGCATATTACATGAATCCTTCACTCAGCTAACTGTAAAAATAATGGTCAGAGTAGTTCACACACTTCAAAATTTCAAATAGGCATCCCATTATTGAGTTTTGCATAACAGATGATTATGATGGGGATTTTATGAGTTCTTTGCCACAGATTAATTCATCATTTAGCATGTCAGCACATCATTTTATCTGAGTAATCGGTTGATTGAACTGAAACAGAATGAGCTCAAGATGCTGGGGGTTATGAATCAATCATTTTATTGCCTTGCCGAACCATCTATGCCAGAGATGGATTATGTAACGGCCCATTTTGCAAAAAGGTCTATTTTTAAGTTGCTTGCACATCAATAATAATCACATGTTATTGCCATTGAATTCAGTCAAGTGTGGAATAGTATGACTATGACCGTAAATCTTTTTTCAAATTGCTTCAGTTTATTTATTAAGTAATGTTTTGAAATAGCCCTTGTTATGCTTCATGTAAAGTTGTATAAAGTACCCAAATATGTCCAACTATAGTAGTTGAGAGAGAAGGAGCATGCGGCTGTAATATTGGTGAGCATAAAAGAGCTCCTCATTACTCATCCATCTCATCTGCATGCCTCCCTTTCAAGATGACTTAAACGGTGACAACGTGTAATTTTCACTGAAAAATGAGAGAACAAAACTCGACACAGGCGGACCGGAATGTGCATCTTATCATAATATCATGGTGTTGAAATGCGTTACACAATAGAGGAGATTGACTATATCCAAGCACGAGAAGACAAACCAATTCTGATTGTGATGAGGAATGGGCTGGTTTAGAGGGGATGTTACAGACTATAACGTGCTGAAAAGTCGTCAAGGTAAAAATTTCTTTCGTTCAAGTGAAGGTGACAGGAAGCATTCGAGCTTTACGGCTGACATTCGCTGATAAAGAAAGACGACGTGTCTCCGACTCGGTGCAATCTTCTTTTCTATATGTCTACAAGCCAGGGGATGCTTTCATTTCGATGACTCCAACTGTTTGATAAGGTCCGTCAGGGAATATCCCACATGTTATCTACTTTACTACTCAGATAGCCATTTATACCTATATTGCATCTTGATCACTGTCACTTTTACGCCTCCCAGAAAAATGGATAGTTACAGTCGTTGTCGTCAGTTTGTCCCACCGGGATGGGGTACAGCAAGAACCCTAGCACCTTGCAACCGAATTGGTCGCTCTGTTGCCTTTCGTGTTGCTGAATGTCGACCTGCATATGGTCCAATGATTGTCTCTGGCAATGCTGGAATGAATATGGCAAGAGATGGAAATATACGGGGTAATCCTGACCCTTGTCATGGGAGAAACTTTATTCCTCCCTCGAATCAAGCTCCAATCAACGTCCAATTAAAAATGTGCCCAGTTCCTGATAATTATGATAATCAGATGTCACAGCAAGACTGTGCCGCACCTCCATCATATAGCCAAGCCAGGCAAACAACAACTGGTCGGGATTTCTGCAACCAATCTCCCTCAACTCCATTCTCTCTTCCTTGCTGCCCACCCGGGGTCAAGGTTGAGCGAACCCTACCTATAATTCCAGCTCGAAGGTTACAGGAGTCCTACTTTAAAATGCCAAACGCCTCAGTATACAAAACGGACTATGTTCCACGACAAGCCGAGCTCACCCAATCTTTCGCTCCTGAGCGTACGGTGACAGAATCCCAAGGGGAGTTTCAAAACGAGTCACTCACCAAAGCTGACTATAGACCCATGCCAGTATGTCCCTATAAGAAGCCTCCCTGGGCATTCCGAAAACCAAGGGAAGAGAGCACGATGAGGATGAATGGGATCTCCTCCTACAAAATAGACTACGTTCCAAAAGAGGGGAAACCAGCGCCCTCCGCAAAACCAGAAAGATTCATTGATCCAGACCCACCCTCAATGGATGATAAGACGGTGTACCAAGTCGAGTTCATTCCTCGTGAGCTCCCCACTCATCCAGCTAAAATGAGTCGGAAGCAAATGCTGTCCGAAAACATGCAATGCGTGCCCTTCGACGGGCTCACCGTCTACAAACGGGACTACATTCCAAAGCAAGGGAAGCCTGCAGGCTCTGTCGTGGATAAGGAGCGGGCCTATGCCCAAATCCTAGATCCAATGGACGGCACAACAACCTACAAATCCAGCTATAACCCCTTCTACTTTGAAGATATTGAGTGTATTCCTCAAGAGCTCTATGATCAGATGCATCCCCCGAAGGATAAGTGTTGCGATGTGAGATGCTATCCAGAAGCTGAGCGAGTGCTAGAATACCCCTCTCCACCACCGGTGCCCCCATGTCAACCTCCACGAGAGAAGGACTACTGTCCAAGCCCTGAAGAGATGCGGTGTGCTCCGAGAGCCATCCCGTGTGTTCCTCCTATCAAACTCAAGAAGCAAAGTAATTACGATGGCTCAACAACAATCAGCGTGGAGCACAATGTAAAACGGGAGTGCCAGAAGGAGCCCATTGAGTACATCTGTCCTCCTCAGCCGTGCAAAGCCGCTTATTAATAACGCCGTAAATACGTGTTATTAACACTATCCCGCACTGCTAAACATAAATTACATCATCAACTTTGCTAATTTACAATGCTAATTCAATTTCCTCTCTGTTCTCCTATTTAATCATTGTGACAGCAAAAAAAAGGTAATCTTAATTTGTAATACATATTTTTTCAATAAAGTCTCGCACATAAGCCTTCAGATTTTAAACATGAAATTATGTTTGTATCAAACAAATGAAGCTTATAAATTGGATTACATAGCGCTCACTAATAACCACATGTAAAATGCCGCTGCTAATGCCATAAGGCCATATAAACTTCTCCCGTTACGCCATCCCATCTTCGCAGTGTTTTTTGAAGAAAGGAATGTTTTGCATCATTAATTATTCCTACCAGGATTAGCATACATGCACTAATAACCAGGTAGAGTTGCGCAGGTACAAATAAGGGTTGAAAAAAAACGGCTTAGGTGAAATATTTTGGCAAAAAATTGCACCCATATTGTGCGTCTTACGAAACTCACATCTCAAACCAATAACAAATACAAATTAAAGACGAGAGGAGGAATGAATGTAAAATTTGTGATCAATATGCATGTTTGAATTTGCATTGGATTATATAAAAAAATTGGCTGACTTGACAAGCTCCCCGACTGATTTATCGAGCTCTTCCCATCCAATCATTTTCATTTTTTGGCTACAGGCAAAATGCGCATTCAGTTTTGTGAAGATAAGAACCATTCAAAAACCTTCTCTCACATCTTCGGAGGAGACCTCAGAGGCAATAAAGATTTGGATTACACTTTCTTTCTAGTCTACTTCCTGAAAATCATAAACATTCCATTTGAAGCAAAAAAACTGTATGTAAACTCAAGACGTCAACGTGATGACAGACGGGATACGTTCACTTGAGCTTGATGTTCTTCACTTCGTATCCCAATTAAAATTCGAATTGCATTAACCAAACTTTGCATAAAAATACACAAAGTGGCATTCCTCAACTGTTTGGACCGGGTCATTTGTTTTGAAAAGTGCAACAGTTAAAAAAGCCAGTGTTGGCAGTTGGCAGCTCTAGAAAGAGTAAAATGTCAGAATAAAATGACGCTCCGATGAGCAAAGCCATAGAACGTCACCCATTATATTATGTAACTGATTTCCCCATGCAAAAATGCACATCACCGTTAGAACCTTCCCCTAAAAACAAGAACAAGAAGAGCGAGAAAGGAAAAGCTGCAGTTGTGTTTGATATGGAGCACTCAATCCCATTATCAGCGCCGTTTTATTAGTGCTGTTACGGCACTATTCAAATGAGTCTCAATGAATGCTAATTAAGCTCCACAATAACAATACGCCAAGTTTGCCAACCAGTCAGCTTAACATTGAAAGATTGAGACTTGACGACGACAGCCAAGTTGCAGTAAAAACTGACGTCAGATTCGTATATAGGCACGTTCTATACTATTGTACAAATGCAAACGCTTACTTAGGCATCCCCATTATCTTGGCATCAATGAAAGAATTTAATCCAGGTTTTTATACCTACTTTGCTCAAAAATATATTTGCATTTGAATTTTTCCTTTCCGCAGCCAAAAAATTCAGTTCATCGACTCATGTCTTTCCATTATTTTACTGTTGGTCCACTCGTTGTATTAATGGGAAGGGCAAGAGGAATTAAAGGAAACGAATGCACCGTTAGTTCATTCCTTGAGTTGAAATGTAAACCGATCCCAATTGCATTTTTATCAACCAAAGAAAAACAAGACAACGGACAGGTGGTGGGTTAAAAAACAGTCAAAGAAAAAGTTTGTTGGCTAAAACCAGAAAGCCCATGTATTATGAGGATATTAGTAGATGTAAGTAATAGCAGTATATAAAATAGTGATGCTTAAGAAGATAATTAAAGAGATTATCAATAAAAAACTTGATTTGAGGTTCCAACTTGAAGAAACAGGATCAGCACATAAAGTATATCAGGATCAAAACCAAAACAAGGGGAAAATAGTGACAGACGCAACCAGACTACCAAACTATTCAGATTACATTATTGTGTACAGCAGCCGCATAGCCGGTCTCATAAAATCCAGTCTGGTTTGGTCTGCCAATCTCGGCTCAGAGAACCATTCGATAATCAACCCTTTCTTTGACAGCTCTTCTACTTTCATTACTATATCAAGATCGAGCAGACGTAATAATGTAATGAAGGACGGGGAGAGAGCAGAGGTTAGGCATTTTGGTTTGTCTTCCTTCTTTTATCAGGGACCAAAATCAATGCATAAAAATATCCATGTGTGTAGACTATGCTATCCTCAGAGGGAATTTATTTAAGAAGCTTATTGTCTGCTCATTTGCATGACTTGGCTTCAAACCTATTTATTTGTAAATATGCTTGGTATGTTGAAATAACCTATAAAAATCTACCATAACCTTTTCTGTGCAGTTACTTTAAAAAGCTCACTGAATCGACTGATCGATAAACATCCAGTAAAATTGACAGGAGAGGAGCATAAACATGGTTTTCTTGATATACTGCGTAACGCTATTTACGAAAAGGTGATGGGCGTACCAAACTGGGAAACTATGTTTCAAAGATTTTGCACGGTTGGCACAATACAACTCAGCGTTTTTTGCAAATTCAACGACTAGACCAGTCCTACCATTTTTTCTGTATTGAAATCCATCGAGTCAAAATCCCATTTTGCAACTAATATTATGCAGATATTTATTTGGTATGCTTATTAAAATGAGAAGAAAAGAGGGTGTAATATTAATACTTGTTATACATTTTCCCTTTCACCTAAATCATCCTTCAAAGGAAATAAAAATCGATGAAATATGTTGAGAGCTGCTTAGCCAGACTCGAGCGTGGAATAACAGTAACATCATTTTTGCGAGTGGAGTTGTTAGTTCTGCAAAAAAATGAAATGAAATGCTGATTCTTAAGTAGCGTATCATCCCTTTCATTTTATCCAACGAAAATGAATGTTGATCGTCGTTTTTTTTTTGCGGAACATGATCAGTTTGAGCCCAGAAGCATTAGCACCTAGTCTTCATTCAACGTTATTCTCTCATTTTAATATTATCCCCAATTTGATTCAAGTTTAGTCACAAAAAGAGTTGAGGTATGCAGAGGTAAAAAGAGCTTTCAAAACTCAAATGTTGAAGGGGAAGAATTGCACAGTTAGATTGGCTGCAAAAAAGCGAATCTGCAAGTTTTCACCCTTTCTTATTCGATTACACGCTCAGTTATGAAATGGCAAAACGAAAGGTACGTCATAGGGTGAGATTATCATTTAAAAAAGATAATGTTACGAATAACTAACGCAGAACGAGAAAAAAGGAAGAACAATCGTTTAGATATGATAATATTATGATATATTATGTTGAGGCAACTTGTTTGAGTGCAGGATTGCTGCTACTGTTTAACTCATCTCAAATCATCGTATCGTTAAACTCAGAGGGAATCAATACTTGTTCCGTGCATATTATGACTGAGTTTTCATGGTTCATCGGCATTTTGGACCTGTAAACTTGATCAAATTTCATTTTTCTTGTCCGGTGGGTCCCACCTTTTCAAATGAAGAAAAAATGATGGGGTTTTTGTTAAATGCTTTACAAACTCAGCGGTTTAGGACAAGGAAATGGCATTTCATATGAAAAAATTGCGCTGTTGTGGTCGGCATTAGAGAAACTGACTTGAAATTGCTACTAAAAATCAGGTAAATGACAAAAACACAGAAAATGAAAGTAGCAAAAGTATAACAAGTGGACGAGCAAATAAAACGGTACCTATATATATTTTTTCTACTAATCTCTCAAGGTTCCCATTATTGTAGATTAAATAATATCCTTTGTAATGTTCCGTTTTGATGGACAGCAACTGGCCGTGTTGCCTCCTGTGCTTTTCACGATACAGTAGCCAACCAAACTGGTCAGTTGATGATATGATGTAATGTTTAAAACCGACCATCATCATGTCTTGTGTGTCCATCCACAATGTTTATATATTTATATGAGACTATGATTATGTAAGAATATTGCCCATGTTTATCCTGATGTGATATTTAGACCTGCTGCGATTCTCGAAAGAAAAATGAGAATCTGATTGTGTACATAATATCATTATTATACAGCAATAAATGGCTGATTTAGTCAACTTCCCATAATGCCAAAAAACCAACCCAACGAGTTGCACGGTTTTCTATAGCATCACCCAAACAATTTATAATATGTTCAAATGGGTGCAAAAGCAAGCATATCCAAATATACCTACGTGTTGTCGATGAGAATCTTTATGAAACGTTTTTTCTGAGTCAGCCAACGCAAACACATGATTTCCTCTATCTTTTCCCATGGGGTTCAGTAGCTTTTCCAGTTCCATGTCGGAAGAGCCTCTGAAAATTATGGTGGATGAAACTTGATTCCTCCAACAACAGTTGGGCTACCTGTATTTATGCAGGAGACCCGTTAGTAATATATAGTACAATGAACGGCATTCATACAAATACACGTATTTAAAAGCTAACAATCATTTCACGAACAATCTAATTTACAATGCTTCAGATTGATAAAGCAACAAAATAGTGACAATGGGGCGTTACGAGACAACTCAAAAATGCACCTATAGACATAGGCAACTGTCAAAGGTCATTCATTTTCTAGTGCCCGAAGTGGATTGAGTTTTTGTTTTTGCATCATTATTTTCCGGATTTTTTTTTGCATAAGCTACTTGTATGGCGGTGCCAATTATTCTTATGAGCAAACAACTTGTACTCAGATGTTAATGATGATGGTATGTGTGTAGGTATGCTACTAACACTAATCCTACTTAATGCGAGCTGCTCAGTTGGAAGTCCAAAAATGACGTGATGTATTGCCATTAGGATGTGTGTTGTTATTTTTATTGTTGCATACTACAAGCTCCTCTGGACCACCAGAACAAGCCCATGCATCATGATGACTCGCAGAAGCATTTTTATGGTATGTCAAAGTTGAGCAAACCTGTCTTGTTCCGGATTTCTTAGGTACATATTGGTGTAATTATGGCGCTGATTTAACCGATAAGAAAATAGTAGAGACACGAAGAATCGAAGAACTTTGAGGTACATTATTACCTCATGGCTTGGCTAGTTCCTGATTTTAAAATGTTTCCTGTCGTTTTCCCCGAGAAGTGGTTTCCGCATCGTATTTCCTCATTGATAACCTAACTGATTTTCGTAGTTTCTTTCTCAGCCTAAACCACCTACAGTTTCAGTGTCGTTTTTAGTACCAAACATCTAGACAAAAATCGGTCCTGCTGGGAAAATGGAAATTCGAGGAAATGAAAGGAAAGGTGAATGAGCTAATTTAAGATATTGTTCAAGTTCAGATAGGGACAGTAAAAGATGTGGGGTTTAAATGATATTATTCACCTCTCAGATCTTTACTTTGATAAGAAGTTGACGTAAGAATGGAATTGCTAATTATTTTGACATCGTTACAACTCACTTTTATCATATCCGTTAGGCACCTTACAAAAATTCTTTGCGTACTTTAAATTAAAATACTATAAATCAACCTTTCATCTCTGCTTCAGGAACAGCTAATTGAAAACACAGGAGCATACATATACGTTAGAATTTTGTAGTTAAGCTGCACATTGCTCTGTTATACGCGAATACCAAGCTTCAGCTTCATTTCTTTATGAGCAGCTCACTCCAAAAATGGATTATTTACGAGTGTCGCAAATTCTTCGTAGGAGGTTTTGGAAGGTCAAAAAAATATGCATGCAGTGATAAAAGGGATGATACATGATATATTTGCACCAGTCTCAAACCATGCATGCTATTCCTCTATTTATTTACAACAGGTATTTGTTAGTAGGCGAGGTTTTTTTTGGCAAACATTGAAATGGTTGACCCTGACTGACATTGACCGTATTGCATACAAGTTCCCTCAAGATATTTTGCATAATGCAATGCTCAACTCATTAAGATGCTCCTTAATAATAGTGCAGGGTAGGAAGTACGTAAATAAAATATATTACAAACATAAAATGACATTGTATCACCACACCACAACCAACGCCGAAAGGGCTACCTATTGAGAACTGATGTTGATACCCCCTTTGAAATGATCAGAAGACAAGAATAATATCTTTGCGACAAGTCGTGTCTTTTGTTTCTTGCTGAAAGCATAATTGCAATGGAAAACGTGATAATGAATAGGGTGGCTGTTCACAGAGAAGACTACTACGTTAAAAGTGAACGTGTTTGAGTGAGCGTAGCATAATATTAACGATCATTGTTCATTGTAGGTGGCTATGTTTTACCAATTTAGATAAATGCCAGTGTGAAGTGCATCTTTAAAAAATGTTTAAAGGCTAGTAGTAGGCTGGGAGACATTAGCACGACGGTTGGTGATGAATGGGTCGTTACCTGATCTTGTTGGCTTCTGTTTTGTTTGATGCTCATGAATTTTTTCATTGGCTCACCCATTATCACATCATTTTCACTTGTTTGCTTTTCCAACTTGTAATTTAAGAGCACGCTGCTCAGCTTAGGGAAACGTGGCCGGTAGAGAATTATGCAGAAGAGTGTGGTGATGGCCTTAAAATTGCAACTTGCTCGTAGCAATACTGCACACTTTGATGACAACATGTACGTAATTTATACTGCTGGTCTACAATCCATCAATTTTTTCCAGCCCATTGTCCCTGAAACTTCGGCAGTGCAGGACTTCCATTCCAAACACTTATTTTGATATTTCTAAATTATTTTTATACCGTAGTAGATTGTTTGTGTGTAGAAATCTTGTTGAAATGTAGTTTAGTCTGTTAGTTCATCACAATCTGTAGTGTAGTACAACCTATTCTTATGCTAAATAGTCTATTAATCACAAGAATGTCTAAGTATTTCTGCTGCTTTATGCCACACGCACCAAGATGCAGATGTCTACATTCTCCAAATGACAAGCCTCCTAGACACTCGAAAGAAAAGCGTTTGAAATGGACTCAGATATCCCTTTTGTGATCCGATTTATGATTTCGATAATGTCACGAAAATCAAGTTAACACATGCCATGTCATTGAACAAGCAGTTGTGCACAATCTGATGACAACAAAGAATATGCTTTACTTTGAATCTACCCCATACCTAAGTAGATGCACTAAACTGATTGCGTGATTCTTGTCAATAGCAGTTTGTTTCCTCTGTGATTCGCAGCAACAGTCACATTTTACGTTTAATAAAACCATTTCAAAAGTTTCCTTTGTAGTAGACCGCTTTTTATTTATTACAATCCAATTCTAAATATGACTACTATACTAAGCTTTAATCTGTATTCATAACCATGCACATGGATATTTTGCATGGTGTGATCAAACAGACGTTGAAAGGCTTGGCGTGCTCTTCTCTGAAGAAGAAGGTCAGCTCGCTTATCGCCAGACGCACGTGACAATCAGGCATCAGATCTTCATAAATCAAACGCGTAGGGATCTGCTGAGCAGAAACCTAAGAAATGACCTGACCTTATAGGAATGACCTGAAAGGAATGTGCATAAAATGACTAGTTCTATACTAAATACTTGTAATTACAAACCGAAGGAATTTAAGATTTAACCTGTCCCAAACCGCATCTCATTTTGCAACATGGTTTCATCTGCTCCTTAATAACATTACGGTTGTCTTTGGTATAATGTTCATTCAATGTAGAGCTCAAACTTGACAAGATAAGTACAGTAGTTATGAAATCACAACAGTGAAAAGTTAGCTGATACCAAAATTATGCGTGAACTTAGCCATACTTTGTATTGTGGCATGGAGTTCTAAGAAATGTGGCGTTTTGAAACCCACATTTGTAAACTTGGCATAATCCTTGCTTAAAAGATCACAAAATTCCTGGTATTCACTACAAGCTACCGGTCTTGTGGTATTCATTCGAGATGCTACCACCCTCTTTAAAATACAGGAGTGTTTTATCAAAGAAATTTGTAAAATGGCGAGACTGACCAATACCGTGGTTTAGTTCTTATGTAATGAATGGTAAGTTGGAAGCCTTGCTGTATAATGCCTGGTTTTTTTTCAAAGAAGAAAAGTCTGCAACATTCTTCATTTGTTAAGATATCATCTGCCAGACGCAGACATACTCTTCTTTGTGGAAAAGGATAGTTACGTGAAAAGTCTGTAGTGTGGACGTCTTATTTACATTTTTTTGCAAAGTTGACTGTGCATGACATTGAAGTTCCTGGTCTTGATGACATGAAAATCCACTTGAGCACTGGGAAGGCACGAATGATTTTTTGACATGCAATTGAGAAAAGGCTCAAGGCTTGCTTTAGGACTCACTCGCAAAAGTAGTGTGGTAGTGGACGTGGAAATAAAAGGAAACGGGGGGATGATGCATCGCACAACAAGAAAAGAAGGGATGGATGGATGAATAGCAAACTGACAGTGAAATTGACGAACGGATGCATAATGAGCTGCCTTATACCTACTAATAACATGATATTAACTGTGTATATTATGGATATATACTATTACATTATCTCTTGGTTGCATATACTTTGCAAAAGCAACTAACTTGTGAAGGAGGTCTGTCTCTGGCTGTTCAACTGAGCTTGCTTTCCTCGGGTCTTTTTACAATCAGTCAACTGAACTAGCCAGCCTCTTCCTCCATTCTAAAAAAGGACTGGCTTTGTATCAATTGTGCATGTGTCCAATAATTACACAAGAGATGCTCATTCCATCCGAGGTAAAAATGCCCTGAAGAAAGCAGCCATATACTTCACCATTTATTTGGTAGACATTCCTCTACTTCTTTCATTATTCCAAATCTAATTTTCAGGAAGAAAAAAAGCAGCCCTACGGTTTCGTTACCGTTTTCTTTCTTGTTGATGATGATGATCATGATGACGACATCATAGTAGCAGTGAATGAACGTGTGGTGTGGTGTGGTATAATATAATCTAGTTCTGTATAATGTCATGTTCTCCTTGTATAAAAAAAATGTTTTTGCTACCTTTTCCAAACCTTGCAAATAAAAAACGAAACCAAAACTCATCATCATTACTATATACACATACAACTTTAGGAAGTGTAACGTAAAGTTAGGAAGCTTCAGGAAGGATGGATGATGATGGCATGACAGAAGAAAGTAATTTGTGCTCATGAGTATGCACCTTATCCTTTTCATGATGTGTGGTTCTTTATGGTATTTTTATACCGTACGTTTGTACTATATAAATTATATTATTTGAGACAGTGGCATTCTGTTTACTGCTACTCCTGCGGTAAAGAATTAGTTTGATAATGTAAAACAAACAAAAGTGCAAATTCAGGTGTTATTAACTTTAATAATATCATTCTCTCTCTCTGATTCGAAAAAATTGTTTTGTGTTGAATGAAAGTGCAATAAATTTCAGTTTCTGTTCACGTTACAATTTACAAATTACGAGCAACGAGCACCCAGCGGTGCCTAGGCTTTTTGTAAGATGTTTCTTCCCTGCGATTTCCATCACGGAAAATATAGCGAATTTCGTTTTGCATGCCCTTAAGAGCCGTTTCACTAATCACAACCAAGTGGGAAGTGTAAAAGTAGGAAAAAAAGAATGGATTTCGGTTGAGAACTGTTTGTTATCCTGCTGCTGATGATAACACTCCAAAACAGTATCAACGAGATGATCTTCAGCTCAGAATGAGATTTTTCTTAATTGGAAATATGAACTTTTCTCTGTTGTTCGTACACAACATCACTGCTAAAAATGCCTAGTGGATATACATCTACTAAGCTAGGAGCAGAACAACAGAATGATCATTACCCTTTCATTTTCATCCAAATCACAACACTTGTGAATCACTCATCATTAATCTAGCTGGCTGGTGGTATTAGCAAAAATAACGTAATCATCATCATCATCCTCACGCTAGAGTGGGTTGTATAAAAAGAAAATAATTTAAAAAGACGTGTTTTCACTTTTATAATAATTCCAAATGGAACCTGACTCAAATTTGCAATGCTTGATTTTTTCTAGTATTGTCTGCAGCTTGGTTTGTGCTTCTGCTGCTGCATCATCATCAGTCAGTCACTTTGAAGCAGAAGCATAATAAACAGTTTTCGTTGTGTGTTGTGTGTGGCAATACGACGATGCTCTTGACTCCTTTTTCTGTAATCACTTGCTCTTTTTTTCTAGATTGCTTCTTCTCACTCAATCCAATCCCATACGGTTGAGAATCCCCTCTCTCTCACTCACCGTTTGTTTGCTAACTATGTATTTCCGAGTGAATTGTATAGAGTCAAGCCCTAATTTGGAAATATGCAATGATGACTTGGCTGCACGGAGCTTAAACCTGCGAGAGAACAGGGCTCACTTATTGGTTTGCAACGTCTCAAGTGACATGTCTCTCATTTTGCAAGAAATAATTCCTACCTTTTTCTGAAAAGGGAGGCTGATTGCACGCATGCGTGTTCTGGTTGAGCGGATTAAATTTGGCTTGTCCTGCTCACCATCAGCAGCTACTACTATATAATATATACCTGTATTATTGTTCCCGTGCGTCATGTCATTCATGTATGTTATTTCCACAGACAAACAAGAGTAGCAGTACAAAAAAAACCGTTTTTTTGTGAGTGTGCGTTTGCATGCAAAATGTTTGCATGATCGCAAAATAATGAGTGGCTCTCTTGAAGTATTTGTTTTTGTGCTCTTTTACTCAACTCCTACCTCATTCTTCAGGATTGAGAGTGATCTTCTTTTCTATTTTTTAACTTAAAAACTTGCGAAAGTGAAAATGTAATCATGTGTGTTGGTTGACTGTGGAGTGGAAGAAAAATTGTTGTTATATAAGGTTGTTCACAATGTTGAGGATAATTTGAAATATCCAATCCACCCTCATTCCCTTTACGTGTCATCTTTGTCTCACATGCCACAATTTGACAAAGATGCCTGTTTTTGTTTGCTCAACTGCTGCTGAGAGAAGCTGACTGGGAGCAATTTACAATTAGAGTGAATGTTCACAGAATCCACAAAACGAATTCGATGATTATAGGCATGTACACGAAATCAGTGTTGAAAGTTGACATTTATTATTTGGATAAGTAGACAAATCTCCGGAGGAACATTGGCTTTTGCAAAAATTCAGGTGGTGGAGCTACTATAATCATTGATTATTTTTTGTGGTTCATGATGATTTTTGAGTGTGGACTATTGTTCTGATGGAGTAGTTGAGATACTCAGTCATTTTGTTACATCATCATGATCCATTCTGTTGAAATACCTCCCTGTGAGAGTGTAGAAAAATCTGAACTGATCTGTTTTTTTCTGAGATGTTTTAAAAAGTTAAAACGTGGACATTTGCAGTTCTGCTCATTTTTGCTACTGACTTGGCGTAAATCTAGTTTTCTGTTTGTCATTTATCATCACATATAAGCCACTCACTTTCGACCACACTTGTCACTGAATTGGACGAACTAAAGCTTGTATAAGGAATATTATGAAACTGACGTGGACGTGCATGTTCATTATATATTTATTCTGTCGCATTTCTGATAAGAACAACAAAAATAGTCGACAAAAAATCAATGGTTGATTGAAGAAATGTGTCGAAAAAATTGGAGACAATGAAATGATGGGAAGATCGCCAAAATCGTGGTTTTGGGCAAGCAACTGCAATTTGACTATTTATCTGGCTGCTTGCATGCTGTGTGTAGTATCTGTTGCACATTGGATTTTTTTTCTTGGATGTCATTACTCACGTCACATCATGGCCATCGTATTAAAATTGCATCGGATTGGAATGCAATGAATTGTTGCTTTGTAATAATCACACACTTTTGAATTGGTGTCAACATGAAAACTACCAAACGTTTTTCTTAAGCTTGAGAGTGTCAGAGTGCTTGTGACTATGTAGGTATCTATTTTCTATGTATATTAAGTGTGTGTGTGTGGGCGACATTTCGTGCCAAGATGACATGAATAAGAAGCTAAAGAAATTCCGCAAGTAATTGAGGTTAGATGCGTGCATGACATGCACAGTGATTAATTCAGTTCTGATACCGTTTACTTACCGAATAAACAGGTCGTTATCATTTAAATAATGAGCAAACTTGATGTGCCGTATTATTGGTGGGTGTATTTTTGTTTGTGCGTCCGCACTTTGCGGAGGATAAAGCCTTTATCATAAAGGGTGGAAGTCACTGCTGCTGACCAGTTCTGGAAAATTGAAACTGACAACGTAATAAATTGTTTTGACAAAAGAGTCACTTCAAATATTTAGACAGTCAAATGAACATTGAACCTTGTTTTCGCATCAGATTTCGTTTTGATATTGAACAAAGATTTCATCAATCATAATAGCTCAAATCCAACACAATCCATTTCTCTAGATTCTTTACTCGCATGATGGCACGGCGCAGAGCAGCGGAGTGAGGAGACAATGACCCAAATGAAACTGAATCTGCCCATAGAATAAGCTGTCCATATGTAATTCAAGAACACATTGTTTCTAATCCCGTCTCGAGCAAAGTCTGCATTTTAACTGGCCATTATACATACGACATTAGCAGTTTAATTACTTCGTTTGCCAGCTCAAGGTTGGGCTAAAGTCAAGTTTCTCATTTCTTTTCTGTTGAGCGCTATATGATGGTAAGGGAAAATGCATCATGCTATGCTCTTTTTAGGTGAACACATGTTGCCTAAGCGGATAATCATTCGGGGTTATCTTTGACTTATTCATTTTTCTTTGCTTGCACAATGATGGACACTTTGTCACATTGTTACACATTTTTGGTGTTGCATAAGTGCATCTAATTGCTCTCCTGTGTAAAAGTAACATCGCGTATTTAGAGCAACGGCATGAGCCCACGGATTCAGGGACACTTCCAACAAGAATGCTTCTTGCAATTAACTTTTGGTAGAAAATCTCATAGGCTCCTTTTCAATTGTCTTTTCTGTCTCATCACAAAAAAAAATGGAATAATCAACTGTGACAAAGATCTTTGTTTCTCCTCACGCCACAAAATCCGTTTTCATCCACCAAACTCCGATCGTGTGTAAGATAAATACAATTCGAAATGGAGTGATTGTGTCGAAATCAGCATATTATCGGATTCCCCAGGATTCCAACCTACACCTACATTGACCTGATTTCCTCGATGCATTTAAATCACTCTTAGCTCGCTCCACAGCAGTGGTCATGCTATGCAGATCTAATGATCGGATGTAGACAAACGCTTTAGCCAGCTAGTTTTTAGTGTGGGCTGGTGTTGTTCAAATTCCCACAACTCCTTCCTCAAACAATGGGTTTCGGAGGTGGTAGTTTGCATAAATGCTGTATATTTAGAGCAGAAAGTACAGAAACACAATTGCAAAATAATAGCGTCGGTTGAAATGCCTACATGGAGAGATAGAGAGAGGCGGCCGGATCGCGACAACAATCCAATCACAACAATAATTATTATTCTGAGCCATTGTCCTCACTAAATCCTTATGGGTTTATAGGTGTCATCTGGTGATGCGCAATATTTTATGTCACTGGGCCTGGCTCGCTTTAAAATCTCTGCATCAAACATCTACCCACTATAAAACATTCATGAATATTGATAGTTATGAGTTGCAAATTTTGTACCCAACTTATTTTAAGGCAGCAGGTTTTCCACAGCTAATTGACGCTCTGTAGGTCATAATATTGTTTTTTACTGTAATCATGCTGACAGTAACAAATGTATTAATTTAAAAGTTTTGGAAGAATTGCATTCTTTCATCCATTAGCTAAAGTGTGAATGAAACATGGTGAACGGGCTTCATCTATGAATTCGGTAGTAGCATTAGAAAATGTGCATTAATGAAAGTGTGTAAAAGACAATTAGCAAAAAATTAGTTGTACAACTGTCACCGTTTTATGGCTGCGTCATCATATCATCATATAAATTCAACACCATTTACACTGCGGTAATTATTCGAAAGAACCACAAAACCTCCTTAAAAGTAAACCACTCTTCCTTTTACGCAGCCTTACGTGATTAACTCGATTTTGAAGGCTGGCTACCTTGTGTACAAGCAGACGCGACATTATTTTTAAAAGACGCAATTTCAGCAGCTGTCATTCATGTCGCTTATGACTCCAACGTTATTGAGATCGAGAGTTTTAGTAAAGTAAATGCACATTGTTTAAAAAAAATTAATAGCTAAAGTAATATGCATTTTGTTCGTTTTACGATCCTGAGATTGTGGTTGAAAGTAAAAAATATAATCATTTTCCACTAAAATTTATATTCTCATTGGATTACGCACTGGCCTGGTACTCACGAGTACTTTTATCTGTAGAATCCATCCTGCTAAATGGTTCTAGTAACTGCAATCTCATCATTTTGATGAATGGACCAAATTATACAAGTAGAACTGGGTGGCATGTGCTATTTCTTCGACTTACGAACAGCAAACTTGTGACAATCCGTTCACGACGTTCAATGCAATGGTAGCCTTCAGATATGCAAAATGAAATGAGGCTTAGCTTAAGGATGCGGTTGAATTACATTAGTGTTATTATTTGCTGTTGTCATTTGATTATTTGCTTTTCAACATTTCCTCCCAATCTTGACACATTTGCTATCAACATCAACTACTATTTTTTTAAAAAAAACATCAGTTCTGGGTTCAATTTTTTAAAGAGTCAAACATAACAAGTGAGAAAGCACCCATCCCTAATTTCTAACTGATGGCGAGTGGAATTTGTCCCCTTTCCGAATTGATGTATCTAACATGATATAATCGAATTTGAATGTTATGCATACAAAAGATTTTACAAATAATTGTGTTACAAAAACGAACTCTGTTTAAAGCATTTATCATCCATGTCACATCACAATTGCCGCGTGTGATGCCCATACTACTGACTTACTTTTGGTGCAATTTACACACAATTTGCATAATTTACGGATATACGTGAGTAAACACTTTTTGAAAATACTTTTTCTTCAGATTTACACATTTTTAAAAGTCTCAAAATCTGGTAACATGTTTAGTTTGGGAGAGGAACATCCCATGAATTCATGTACGCATATAGTTGAGCATGCTATTAATATAGAGAATGAAATGATATAGCCACGAACTAGCTTCTGGTTAGCTATTAAAATGTAGTTGGAGAGGAGCATGAGTTTTTAATGGTAGCAGCACGACAATGGTATAAACGTTGTATTAAATTATGTACATTTATATCTCTCCGCGTTTGAAACATAGCAAGTACAGCATATATCTCATAATAATGTACACAGTTTACAGCTCAAAACAGACTGAGAAATGTTATAAAAGTGGGGAAGACAAGACACGGCGAGCTCATCATCTTGCTCATAAAATACGCTGTGTGCTCACGCAGGTTTTACTTAAACATAAAAAATATATAGTTTAATAGCACACACATCCTTTCATTCTTAAACACAAGAAATTGTTTCAGCGCTGACTATTAGTATAATTAGGCATGCACCAGCATAATATTGCACACAAATGTGCATCATTTTCATTTTAAATAGCATTGGCTTAGCTGTGAAGTGCGTAGCGCTCAAATATAGCCACCATTAGTTAGCAGACGGTTACACAAAACTAAGCAAGAACAATAATTTATTAAGTTCATCCACATCCTTGACAGTTTCCTAAGCCTGATTGTCGTCTCATGTGCGTAACATTTTTGCTGATGGCATAAAATCATGAAACCAGATATAGACACGCTTGTTTGTTGAAAAAAAAAGTATTAAAAAGTAAGAAGCTTTTTAAAAATAGTTGAGATTTCCTATAAAAAGGTTCCATGATGATTATGTCCACTGCCACAAATGTACGCTATGCTATAACCCATCATTATTTATTACCAATATTATGCATAATAACCAGCTTCACTCCTCATCACTTTGATTTATCACACCTGTCATTGTTCTCCTTCATCAGTTCCTCAAATTTAATTTGATTAGGTTTGGATGTGTGGAACAAAATCGAACCTGACATTCTGTCCAATACCTATATTTTATTGGCTATTGATGCATACAAAAAATGCTTCAACGAATGTGACACAAATAAATACCGTAATGATTTGCCATAATTGAATTTGATTTGTTGGGCATTTGTGCCACGTACATACTTGCATAATTATTATGCTACTTCATATAGCTTGAAGGGTTGAGAACAGCAAGTAGTATCATGTCACCATCGGTCAACAAGAAATCGGTTACGCAAATCTGTACAGCACCGGGACTTAATTGTCCCCTCATCACCAACAAGATTAGATTTGTGTCACTGTCTCGACTTCCTAGAACCAAAGGACAGTTTCGCAAGGTGTGAGATTCGATGCGAAGTTCACGATCAAGGCTGTGCAGATTTAAAGACTGCACGACATTCAATCAAGGATGACAAAATTGGGTTTGATTTTCTTATATAAATTGTCAACTTCCTAAACTATTAGCCTGGTCAACAATGCATGATCCTACTAACACTATTTCTCTCATGCTATTATTATCATTTATTGACGCTTCAAATTAATAGGGAACTGCCGGCTTTGACAATATTCGTTAGTAATGCTCTGCAAACCAAGTGTGACAATTTGATCAGAAGAGTCTGGCTTTTTGAAGTGAGACAATGAGCCAATTCCTCTGAAAACTAAACGTGCGGAACGTTACGGCGACAGACTATAGAGTTTGAATGCATTTTGTGGTGGTGACATCCACTTCCAACTGCATTTTAAAACTTAAATACTCAAAAATCTTCTTCTTCAAAGCGAAGAGATGTTTAATCGTAAAAATAAGTATTGTGTTACATAATCAAACACCACAAAATCATGTGGTTTTGAACCAACATAACATGCATACTTCTATTTTAGGAAGTTGGCTGACCAGTAGTAGTAGTACAACACGTCGTTGCTCATTCTGGTGAGAACGTCGGTAGTAAAGGAATGGGATGATGATGATGATGGCAATAATGACTGTGTCGATGATGACCGGCTAGTTAGGTTAATAATGGAAGGAACGGTATATTTTAATAGGTTTGTGTGTGTACAAATATTAGTAGACTATGTAAACGGTTTTTATTTGTCGAGGACAATAATAGGCAATAAGCTTTAGTACCTCATGGTTTACCCACTGTCTGCTGTTATGTTGGCAGAAGAACTAGCAGCAGCAGCGGTGTAGGTATTTATACAGCATGAGATGAGCTACATAAAAAGCTTTGTTCGAACAAAAAAGTTACGTAGAAAATTACATACGTTTGAGCTTATATATTGCATGCAAGCAATAAAACGCATCACTGTACCATGATCAAACTTACCTGCAGCGCATTTTTACTTCTTCCTCATCGTCACCAAAAATACATAATGGTTTGGGTTTATTTAATACTATGTTTAGCTACTAACTCCTGGCCGACTCTTCTTTTCTCGTTCTCATTCCTTTGAAGAAAAATCGTTGATTACACCGACTGAAATACTTTCATGAAGGTATGGGAGGAAACGAAAGATTCATTCATTTTAGGGTTGCAGGTTGCAATTTCTTTCATTCATTCATTCGCACCTGATGGTTGCCTGCAAATTAAATTACTGTCAATGAGTCAGGTGTTTTATTCAAAAGGAGGTAAGCAGTGCCGTTCCGTTGGTTTGATTTGGTACAGATTTTACCATCATAATATACATACGTCCATATATGTTACACTGCACTGTTCTCAATTCCTAAAACATTGCTTGGCTAGCACTAGTCTCATCCTCATCAACGAATTGAGCTTTAATTGAGTGTTACGCATAACAAAGGACAAATTACAGGGAAGAACATGACCAGCTTTAGCTTACTCGCATTTCTATTTCGATGGTATCAAACGCATTGTCCGCAAATAAAATGGGAAGATGTTTGATTACGTATTAAGAAATGCGAGCTGTAAAACGTTGATGAAATTGAGGCTATACGCACGGCTATTCTGTATCATATTATACGCAATGCATTAAATTCTTCTGTAAAAGCTTCTATTTCAGATTATTGAAAGGCTGTATTAAATTAACAAAAACATTCTCTTTTCAGATCCAACCCAACCACTCAACAACGACGGATATATAAAGCCGGCTTCTGTTCACCTAGAAGAAGGAGGGATGCTTCAGCTCTAATGGAGTTGAATAAAACTGCAAAAGAATAGGAGACAAAAGCGAACTAATTAATTGCAGGTACTTTGCTTTGTCTTATTAATTGATTGCTTGTTTTTACTGCCGTGAGATTCCGGGAAAGGATTTGACATACCTACATAAATAAACACGCAGTTTCAAAACTGTGAATCCTCAGAAAAAAGCATTAGGTTTGTAAAGTTATTTTCCACTTTCTTGGTGTCAACGATGTTGCCCCATTATACATGTCGCTGATTTCCTTTGCCTCAGGTTTGGCACAAAACAAAAGAAACCCTTTTGAATACATACTTTGATGGTTGGTAACAACTAACTCGGTAAAAATTTATTACACGGCACGGTCTGCGAGAATCAGTTTTATGTTGACTTTCAGCAGCGCCAGCGTCTTTTGTTGCATAACTGTAAATCTTGATCGTAACGCGTAGTATATCATGTATAAGCATATTGTTTTCACTGGTTTTTTTTATTTGCAAAGCTTACTCTTCACTTTGCCATTATTTATATTCATGTCGTGCCAACTGCTTGTCGGTCAGCAGTGCTTTTATGCTTCCTCTCCTTCCTATAACTTGAAGGGAAGAAGCTGTTGTTTGAGAAAGCAATGCGAACAAGTAGGTATCCAGAAAAGTTAGCTTTTCTTCAAGATTTGGACAACACTTGTTACAGAAAACGTGCTTGTTTTTAACTTTTTAGAATGACAACAGAAAACATGGATGTTTTTCCATAAAAACAATAAGCGTACAGATGTAGCTAGGAGTTTATTTCATTCTAACAAACAAGGTCGTAAAACGTGCAAAAAAACCTATCAGAAACATTAATTTGTATTCCGTCTCTTTTTAAAAGCCCATTCTCACCTTTTCCGTTATTCCATTTAAAAAATTACATAAACTCAAACGAACGGTCTGACATTTGTTACCAGATCTGCTCGTTTTGTATTTTATGGTCGTAAAAGGAATATATTTGAAATTGTAATGTTCGCCACCTTTTTAGCTATGTGAGAAGGCGAAGAAAAATTATTGTTACTCGCAAGTCGAAAATACGTTATGATTTGGATGCACCCAGAACGTACATAATGTTTTTGTATAACACCGGGGGCATGCATGAAACGGGCATTATTACTATTATTAATGTATGTTTTTAACTTGGGACCACTGTAATTTATCCTAACTCAACGCGAGGAACCATTCAACCATTCGAAAACACTTTTTTTGTGTGGCGATAAAAACGCAGCTAATTTTATGACCTTTCGGTTTTCCAAGCGTGTCTATGCATGTATCTAACTTCTCGGGTTACCATAATCTTGTATCTTACGAAAAAGGCTTAGCAAAAAATATGATGTGAGCGAAAGAATAGCTTCTACTTTAACTCTGCGTCGAATTTTTTAGGGATCATCAGTTAGGCACTGAATTTCAAGCAGGAGGAGATCAAAAAGAATCATGCGGGAGACGGAGCCTGCTAGAGATTTCTTTTTATGATAATTCTCTGAATTTTAGCCATCTCACATCCTTACATATTTACAAATTGCATATTGGCTGAGGTACATACGTGCACGGTTGATGTTATGTAGTGTCAAGCAGCAGCAGTTACAAGATGGTGTGGAATCATGAAATGAATATACGAGTCAAGTCACAAGTAGCTATAAAAGCATTTTTTGCTACGAATAGATCGCAGCTTCAATCCAACCGCTGAGTGTAAGGAAGAAGGACACGTGCATCAGATAAGTGCACATCATTCCTTCATATCGTGATGTTAACTTGCACGGTTTGTAATGCAATCTGCATATTATTTATAAAATGTCTAGTTTTAAGTAAACTTTGCAGCCTGTTCGCTCATGGCACGGACGGATGGAAGTGAGAAAAAGTAAAACTGCGGTTTAGTTTTGCCCTATTTCATTGTTATTTTCCTGTCGAAAGTGTTAATCAAAATTGAAAGGTCGAAGGAATTTGGAACATGGCAGCTGGTGCTAAAAGCATTGCAGCTAAATCCATTAACGCCTCCTCTTATCATAAAGCAAGTGCTAATAATCCGGTAGCACACATAGATAAACACGGATCCTTCCTAAAACTATGCATTATCCTTAAAGTATCGCCAAATATACAGTGCAAAACAAAGGAAAGTACTAAATATTTGTGATGGCCACAATTCACTCAGGTAAAGTAGGATATTGTAGCAACTTGGTAGACTGTACTATACCCCTATTTTCTGAAAATGAAGAAGAGATTGGATTACGGGGCTGAAAGAAAGTGTAATTTATGATTATGGCTTTTTTATAAGCACGAATAGTTTTATCAGCAGAGACGGAAGGTGTGGTGGGTCGAGACAAGGAAAATACCTAAACACTTTTAAATGAGCAAACAGGTGTGTGGTACGGGTAACTCCAGAAGCAGACGCAACAAGTAGTGTTGCTGCACAAGACGTGCTTTGCAAACTGATGTCATGAGAGTTCAGATCATCACATTCAACATTCGCTATTATGTCTAAAGATTGCGTAATCTCCAACAAAATGAAAAATGAGCAAGTCTTTTTGATAATTGAAATTAAAATTTTATTTACTTAAACTTTAAGTCTTTATCCAAGTGCTCGAAATAAAAGAGGACAAGTCGCATAATCATAAAATGTATTCCAAAATTGAAAAAATGAGATGAAAAACACATACACTCAACTAAACAATCAGGTGCTGAAATATAATGTTTAACTAGTCGTTTGCATCCAATATCTGCAATTTCAATGAGAATTTAGAGTGTAATTTGCACAGCAATTTAATACAATCCTTTGTGATTATGAAATAGTATATTGTTACCGCTGCTATTTCTTCAGCCCAGTCTGGCTTCTCCGCTGCTTTTTGTGGATTGTTAGAGTACAGGCGTTCCTGCTCAGTTGCAGTGCAAGCTTGCCTATACTTTCTGTACGTCAGTTTGAGCACGTGCAGATCTCCCAGCGCTTTTACAGTGTAATCCGGAATGTATGTTAGCTTATCTCTCCCTGTCCGAGAAATGCTGCTTTTTACCACTTTGAATAACAATCATTTTATGGATTACTGTTTGAGTCGCAAAGGGCTTTAGAATTTGAGCTTAACTTTGATTTAGCTACCTCCAACCACTCCCTCAGATTTAGGCATTAGCAGATTAACCCCGAATGTTGTAAAAGGGCCACCATCATATGCCAACCTTTCTTTGCCCACTTCAACCCTCACCTTTCCTTCGATGAGCATTGTGAACACGTCAGAAGGTTTTCCCTATTTGAAAAGTTTGCATTAAAACAAGAAAGCGAGTGGGGATTGCATATGTTTTATAACATATAAATATAAATTATACCGCTTCGTATAAAAACACTGTACTTTCATCCGGGTGTAACAAAGAAATTTGTTTTGGAAGCTTCACTACATGTATACTTGTGCCCATCAATCGCTGAATAACTGATAATGAAACTTTGTTGTCTTTGAAAGGCTCCACCACTGTTCAATAAATTAAAATTGCTTTGAAGGATATATATACAAAGTTAGATCGAATCCTTTCATCTGTGGAGTAAGTCTTACAAGTAACTAAATACTGAGTTGCAGCAAGTGATAATTGAGGTGATATATGCACAGCAGGTCTAGTTTTCCTGTAAGTGTAGGGAAGGGATTTTATAGTCTTTTGAGTTCCAGACTTTCCATGTGATCTTCCAACTGCGAATATGAAGATGTGAGGTTTTGCTTTTTTTATATGAAAGCTCAACTTATGACTATTACTTACCATCATTTTCATCATAAATCTCAGCTTGGAGTAATTCTTCGAGAACATCTTCCATCGTCACCAGACCAATCGTCTCATACCGGGGATCTCCGGGTCCCTCATCATTCAGCTTTTGAACAAAGGCCATGTGCCCCCGACTACCTATAACGTTGTCGATAAGTTAAAAAGCCACTTCATAGCAAATACTTTAGGTAGTTGTGTACCTTCTCTAAATGATCGAAACATAAAGTCCAATTTTTCATTTTCAAACACAAAAAATAAATCCGTTTTGTAGAAATCCACTAAAGATTTTACAGGTGCGGCCACTTTTAGATCTACCAATGTCAACTGCTTTACGTTAATGATTGCCACAACGTTTGCGCGAACTCCTTCATAAATTGGTATTCTCGTATATCCTAAAGTATATTACGCATTACTTTTACTGTTTAGCAAGTCGAGAACTATGAGAAACGTTGGCATAATATGTACCTCTGCATTCGATTTCAGTAAGAATGTCAAAATCAAAGGATGCTTCAACTGGTAGCATGAATATATCATCTAACGGGGTCATAATATCTTTCACAGTTTTGGTTTTCATTTCTAATGCACCAGAAATGATTCCCATTTCCTCTGTTTCAAGCCCGTGTTGATCTCTTGTTACCTATAAATAATCACCCTGATTTAAAATGCAAGTTTAACTCTTTTTCTGCGGAGCAATATTAGCTACACACTTTAAGTAGTTCTTTGAGTCGATCACGTGTATAAACAGCTCCAATTTCTTCTCCCAGTATCTTATCCAGTAGTTTTCCAACTGGATATGCCAAAGGAAAACTGACGAGCATGAAAAACTTGGTGATCAAAATCGTCTCGGCTCCCACAGCCAGCCCATATCTAGAGCACACAGCTTGTGGTAGAATTTCCCCAATGAGCACAATCGCCAAAGTTGTTAAAGCTACAGTTTCCCAAGTCCCAGAGCCAGGAATTACGCTATCCATCATAATGGTCAGAATAGTATTTACGAGAACATTGCTAAAGACCAAGCAGCAGAGAAGAAAGTTTCCGTGATTTCTCACAGGCACAATCTTCGACGCTTGAGACCGCTCTCGCTGGGATCCCGTGTTGATTATAACTTTCAAGTCGGTTTTATCCAGGGAAAGCAGCCCGAGATTAAGTCCAGAGAAAAGGGCGGATAGCATTAGTAACACTGCAATAATCAATATGTGAGCCCAAAGAGGAATTGGTCGTGAAACTAGTTTAATTTGCATCCAATTGTGGACGTTCTGTCCCGTCCCGTCAGTGTAATCCCCTTGAAGCGTGAAACTAGTTGCTGCTCCATCCCGAAGACACATATAAACGACATCGCTGTCATCCCCCTTGGACGGCAAGGTGACTTCTGCTACTGCTGCCGTATAGTTGCTTCCTTCTAGAACACGGAGCTGTATTTATAATTTCCCTGATTCAATTTCACCGGATATACCATTTAAAAAGAACACACTAGCTCTGGATATGTTACCTCCACTTCTTCCCCTTTCCTGTCGCAGTCGCTTATGGTTTTGGTGAATTTGAAAATTGAACCATCTTTGAACTTCCCAAAAAGTCTCATTAACATTTTCGTGTTTTCCAACACATACATGCGCCCATCCAAATCATAGTACGTCTTTTTTCTGACTTCGGCTGGAAGTATTGAAAATCCGATGATGTGAATGTCATCATTCAACCAGTCAGCCATCACAGGTTGATGCGATAGAAGAAAAATTAGAAAACTTGCACAAATTGATTTTTTCAGCCAAAATAGTGAGCACATTCTTGGCATCATGTTCATGGCTGAATCGTCTTAAAATTTTCATTGAGAACCATGCGGCCATGAACTTTTCCACCGCTTCTCACGCTTACATTGTCTTTCTCGACATTTGGTCAAAGAAATGTAGAAATGGCTAATAGAAATCCTCATCGTCCAAGTAACGACTATAGCCACCGCTTGAAAGACAAGTCCAAGCGAATTACCCGTAACAGCGTTTAACCTAAATATTCCCCATTCTTTACGAATGTCGCGACATGGGTTTTAAGTAGGTGGCTATTGTGGAAAGAAAATGAGTTTTCAAAAATAGCATTATCGCATTGTTTTAGCATTTACGGCTGTATCCTGCTACTGACCCAGATCTTCAGTGTTACTTAACCTTATAGCCAGGTATCACATGAAAAAATATGAGCACAAACAGGGAAAAGTGCCTTTAATCATCTACAAGGTATAAAAGCTATCTGGTTGAACGAAAGGAAAATAATCAGGAGACGATTATTGTAAACTTGCTTGTATCTTGAGATTTTATTACATATGTTCTTCATTATTATTACTGCATTTACGACATTTACCAGTAATTACTTCTCATTTCCTTCAAAGCTAACCTTAAAGTGTTTGAGGGTTGCCTTTGTGTGCAACAAGCCTTATTACCCCGTACAACTCCTCGGTTGTTAGTATTGTTAGCTGATTCTTCCGGTGTCTTGTTCCATTTTCCACCTCATGATATAGCAAATTTTATCTTCAGCAAACAAGCTAATCTGTACCACTATCATGTTATCCTTTCATCCCGCATTTTGTGACAGTGAAATTAAGAACAAGAACAGTAGTAAACTTAGCTATTTAGTATAATGATCGGATAAGGAATGAAAAGAAAAACGTTTTAAAATTATGATATCAGTCTACATTACATAGGTACAGCTGATTTCTTATAAAAATGAGATCAAAGTTTTCAAACTTAACTTCAAACTTCAAACTATTTCGGTGAGCTGAGCTGCATACCCTTTTACTCTACTTCTCTTTAGACAACAATAATTAATGAACATTTTAAGAGTAACAAAATAGGATTATACTTTTATTTCTCAGTTCATGCAAAAGTAATTTGTATCGGATTACTATAAAAAATCAGGACTGGTTATTAGTACTCGTTTGTAACATGCATTTTTACCAATGATCGAGAAAATTGAAAAAGCGATTAAACGAGGGCAGATGAATTACCTTTTACGAGGCTGTACGTTTCAGTGCCATAACACAACACATGATATAATTATTATTACGTGCTCTTTTTTTGCAGAAAAGTAGCCCTGTTGATCTTATATAATGGAGAGTGCTAATGTTTTTCGTTACTAATCCTAATCTATTTGTTTATCCTTTTTAATTACACGCTACAAATTGTGTAATCCTTTATGCCATGTATTTCGTTTCCTTTTACTGCCCAGACTGTAGAAGATTGACAATAGTGCTGGCTCCTTGTATTTTCATTCTGGTTTTTGACATGTGGATTTATTTACTTGAGCAAAAGACCACCTACGAAAGAAACACAAACAATTTAAAGGCATAATATAACTTTTTGTCTACAATTTAAGCCTCAGGGCTCTTGTTTTCTTTTACTTTAAATGTCTATTAATCCAATCTAACCAGACTTGTAAAGCCTATAAAGAATTGGCTATGGGCCTGCCACAGATTAGACTGCTCACCTTGCTTTTTGCACGGACATCAGAAGTCAAATCTGTTATTTTTGATGAGGTCATTCATGATTTGAGTGGAATAATGCTCGCAGCTACTTCATCTTGACCCTTTCTAGAAATAAAAAGTATTTTCACAGAAATCTGAGCGTATAATGATAGTTTGTGTATATTTATTTATGAGTAACCAATTTTAGCCTAGTTCGGGCACGCACAAAATTCGACAACCTTAATTTACGCGTGATATCTCTCTAAGATCTTGACAATAACTCCTTCCTTCAGCCTATTTTTAGGTTATCTAGGTGTCGCACTAAATTATTAATGTCAGGAAAAGGAGGAATATGCAGAGCTTCATTATGCCGCAAAATATTATATTCAAGAGAGTCAATAGCGTTCTTAATTTCATGTTTGAAAGTTATCACATGAAATTACAATTATTTTTGGCTAATAACTATCAAGCTGAAGCATCTCACACATAATTCAAAATAAGGAATAAGTCTGGCAAGTGGGCAGGCACACGAAACTGAAGGTGTTGTGTGCACACCACAATAACTAATATTATATTTGGGAGACAGGTAAAGCTACGCTGTTTGTATGCACGAAGGAGCTTCTCACAAGATCAACAAAAGTGGTAGTGAAGTTTGTAGCCAAATTATGTCATAACCTTAATGCTTCAATCCTTATGATGGCGATGATCTCGATTCCACGCTACGATTATTTGCTTTGAGATTTGAACTACATGAAAAACGTACTTTTATAATAACCTCCACCATTAACTAGTGTATAATGATTGTGTAACAACAAAAAGGTAACATCATCATATTTGAATCTTGCCAACTAACCAAGATTTCTTAGATTTTTTTACCCTGTTCTCTTCTCTTATCCTTTCATCTTTTGTGCAGAAACCTCACTTTTGCTGATAGCATCAGACAAGCCTGCAAATTATTTCTTTACTATTTTTATAAATGCACTATCGGTTCAGGATGAAACATACCATGTGAGAAAACACTTACACCATTTACAAGAGGCTGCCATTAAAAAAGACATTAAACCTTTGTGCAGAATATATTTGCTATCTAAAAAGTAGGGTAAAATGTAAGCTGATTATAATTATCATTGATCCAATAAAATATTGGGGTGGAATTTATTGATTGTTTTTCTATATTAAGTGGGCATACAAAGGTATAATATAGTAAATAGGGAGATAGAGTCATCATTTAGACCATTTGGAGCCAAAGTTGTGAATATTAATGTCATTAGTAATATGGCAATGACAGAGAAAATGATTTTGTTGACATTGTCTGGTGTGTACCTGCTCCCATACAATCGTTGTTGATTGCCAACTACCGCATTGCAATATTCATTGAAAGACACGTATGGTAGTAATGTTCACGCATTCCCTTATTTGTAGCGATGACAGGGTAACTTGTTGTTTTAAAAGAATCCCATAGGCATGGAATGCGTAGATACTTTCAAAGCCTCATAATAATTGCATATAAGAAACCACTGGCTGAAAATAACAAGTGTGCAAAAACAAAATTCATATAGGTAGTCGTCAGCGTGTTTGATGAATAGTTGGATTGGAATTAAGCTGTCCTCCGCTGGTTTCGTATCTTTTGTTGTGCTTGTGCTTCAAGTTTTCCATATTATGCAAATGCATTTGATAAGAATGTATGTAGTTACGTACCAAAAGAAAAATTGTGGATGCAAAGTCCTCACCGTTTTTAGTTGACAGCGCGCAAACAAAATAGCAAAAGGATATCACGCATGTCCCTATTATTTTCATCCTGTTTACACAAACACCGACGACCGTGATCATGATCTAGGCACAGAATTGCCAGCCTTTTCAATCTTACATAAAATGCAATTTTGTGGTTTCCCTGTTCCTTTAGTCGGTAACCCAGACGTGTATTTATGTATGTAAATTTCTTGGCAATAATATATGTATACGTAACATTTTTTACCTGTCATTTTCCTCCCCATCACATCAAATAATGGGACCTCTGGAATGTCTTTAGTTTTTTTGTTAAATAAATAAGCAGGTCCATGATATATAAATGTCCTAAAGCTTTTGGATGACACCAAGAAGAAGAATGCGAACAAGCAAAAGGCTTTTTTGTGGGCTACTAGGTAATGATGAACTGCTCACCATCTTCATGTAATGTAATTTTTGAATAAAAAACTACCATAAAATGAGCGTACCTACCTAGACAAAGAAAATATATTTTCAATGGATGAAAAGATGAGATTTCTAATTAGATTTGAATGATGGGAGCATGATATGGTAATTAGCAATGCTCATTGCGATAGATGACGTGCGGTAGCTCATAATATTGTGATATTATATGCAAAAAAATTGATGGACAATCAGCCGCTTCTCATCTTTGTTCAAGGATGAGCCTAATAAAAGCACAAATAGATAATATACTTTTTTTTGCGAAAAGTTCATGAAGGCTACCATTCAAACCTAAGATATATATAATTTCATTCATTCAGCTACACACTAAAGGTGTAAATGTCTGAAGATTCATAAAAGCTTCAGACTTTGAATTGAAACAACTCAGCATAAAATTTTACAACGCAAAATCGACCTATTGATTTTTCGATATTTCATATAAACTTTTTTAGGCTAATTTTATTTTTTTATCTCCCTGCAGAATAAAAATAGAAACACAAAACACGTCATTTTTAAACATGGAATAAACCATAATTAAATGATTGCTACGAATGGGCATTATTTCCAATAATCTTTGCAAGACTCTGAGTTGAGACCGAGAGTGATAGTTGTGATTGCGACTCTTCCTGTTTATTTTACTTGTACATACATATATCTCAGTCTGCTTCATACGTTTTACGACGAACTTATCTAAAACAACACTGACAACTTTCGATTATCACTTCCTCAGCTATTTTTCATTTGCCAGTCCTCTTCGTTTCATATTTTCTTGATTACATCACCCGCCAGTAAACCGCAATGAAAAAGTTGCCAACAATGTGTTTGGATGAACTAAGAAGTTTGCTTAATTTAGAACTTGGAATTTGCACACGATTTGCAAGTCCATGAACTGTCAAATGGATGCGGTTTTTTCCCACACGGAGTAATTACAAATCATGATCAAGTGATTATTATATGAAGAAAGATAAAAATACATATTATTTGTTTATCCTCCTGTACACTGACTTGACTGATTTGTACGAGGGGCTTCACATCATTGTACCTTCCGACGTTACTTCTAAGAAGTAATACTATAAAAACTCATTATCTATCAATTAATCAACCAAGAGATCACAGTTTGGTCACGTTTTAAGAAAATTAAGAAGCGTTTTTTGCTCCTTTTTTACTGATATCACATGTTCAGGTTCATTATCCGACTGTTTAAAACGTAGTAATGTAATATCAAAAAACGAAGGATAATAATCGGTGTAGCCATTTAAAAACATGGCCTTAAATCCAAATGATTCTGATCCTGTAGCTTCCTCATCATCATCTTATTTCACATTCGGTTTGAAAATTGAACGCCGATCTTAAATTTTGTTAACATTTAAAAATTAGATTGGTAGTACGTAGATACGTCGCCGTATCTGAGTAAAGTTTCGTAATGTAAAAAATTCCAGTTTACAACTTTTTGTCATGTTTAAACAAAAGAAGAGTTGTATGGATAATGGAATAACCACTGGTATTACTGTTTATTCAATTAAGGGAAAATAATAGGTCGTTCTGAAAATATCAATATGAAATACTTGCTACATATAAAACATGCAACGAATCATGCTCATCTCTGCAAGCAGACCACAGACTGCGTTCATTGTACACAACTAACTTCAGATAATGCAAATAGTCACGGAGAAGAAATCGATCCCAAAAAGATTACCGTCTATCTGTACCAGTAACAATTCAAAAGCTGGTAATTTACTGCAAAAAACTGTTCCACTCTGTTTTTCTGCACTATAATACCATATTATTTCGCATGCACGCCTGGTTTCGTGATTATTTTTTTTGCAAATCGGTGGGTTCTTGGGTACATGCTTGCAGTTGGAGCAAGTTGTTATTGGTTCATGTGTCAGAAAAACACTGGATCATACGATACTTTCTATTAGATACTTAAATGATCTATTTTTTGTTGAATTAATTCAAAAAGTTGTAAGTACGAGTAAGTTACGAGACAAGGTCTGGTATATTATGCATCATTTCATTTTCATTCACCGCAATACTGGAGGTAGCTAAAAGTGGCTCAATTCAATTGGAAACTGCGTTGTTTCTTCCATAAGTTATTGCCCTTTACATTTATCGGTTTGCAAAATTAAGTTCAAAAGTCTCGTCTATATAGACGCATGATCGTTTGCATATCGATTGCTCATAGTATATACAAGATTATATACATTGTATTGTATTATTTCTGAGCTAATCTTGTAATCACAAAAAACATCTTGTATTCTACTAGCATCCAACATCGTATGAAAATAATTGGATCTTCCAGCTCTCAAGTCCTCAATCAGTTTCCAGCCTCAAATGAAGCAATTCATGTGAGAGTGAAGAGTGTCTTTTTACACTAATTTATGATGACTCATTCTGGTAATATTGCCTGATATTTTATACAATCAGCCGAATATATAATTGAGTATGGGATGTAGATTCGTTCGTACGCAGCGCAGAGTCAGGTTACTCCAGTTTCTGCCACTGCTTTAGCTATGAAAAAATGAACACCGGTACTGGAATGCTTGTGTAAAAGCATTCTTTCATGTTTGTATGAATGGCCACATTTAGTCTTTTCATTCCGGTGTCATTGACTGTTGACTTTGTGAGCGGCGAAATGACTTGGGCGTAACAATACTTTAATGCAAATTCATATTTATGGTCGTAGGTATCGGAATATGGGGAATGCATTGCGAGAGATGAGATGATACTAGTTTTATTAAGATTAAAATCTCTCACTCAACCTCATCTTCTTTTTATGAGTCTATATTTAGCAGTACTCACAAAAGCTATAACGAAATGAAAGAAAGTAGTTACTAATACCAGTTACACAACTCCAACTCTTCGTCTCTGCCGCATTAGGTATTAGTGCAAAGTGCATATTGGAGGTAAATGAAACTCTTGTTCGTTTCGTTTAATGTCTATGTCGGATCGCTGCTGCAATCCTTGGAGAGCCCCATCTTCATTGTTAGTAGTGTTCAAAAAGGTACATTAGTCCAGGATTCAATCAAAAATATTAATATATTCACATTTTACTGCGATGAGACTACCTAAAGGACAATTCATATTAAATCAAGATCAAAGCGATAAGTGACAGACAAGATGGTTGGAACAAACATTTTGCACTTATGGGTGTTTATTTTCACCCGTTTATTTGAATATGGACAATAAAAAGTTGTCATATTCAATCAAATAAGTAATATGAAACTTACGTAGGTAAATGCTTCATGCTTACATTACATCATGCATCATTTTAAAAGCCTGTCTTTGTTGAATGTTATTTAATAAATGGCAAAAAATTCTCGTTCCAAAAATCGTGAGTGGACACTCTTGACACAAACATGCTTTTACGTTCAATGTCCTTGCCCCACCATGGACTCCATGACTTTGTCGTTTGGCTCTGTGCCGAATTCTAAACTAGCATTGACTCAAAAAGGATAACCTTGATCTTGGATGATGTGAAGCCTAATTTGAAAGAAGACTCATTTCTATTCAAGTCTGAAAGGAATTTTTAGGGTAAGATATCTGAACAGGCGTGCGTACGTCTTCTCAGCCGTAGGAATAAATGATAAGGCTTTATATATCCAGATAAAATGCATAGCACAATGCCTCAACAACTCAAATCTACTATCTTGAATAATTAAAATATTTTATGTAAAATCAATTAAAGGCACTAACAATGGACAGTCCCATAGGATTAAGATTTAAAATCCATCCAAAGGTTGTCTTTCTGTTTGAAGTAAGTTTAATCACAATATTTGCAGTGGTAATCGCATATCTAAGGGGCATTATAAGGAAGGCTCTGTTATTGACTGCAAACAAAAGAACAATTTATCGCACTGACCATATGTACAAGAGAGGCGTGGTCTTGGCGAGTGCATGAGCTATGATGCATTTCAGAACAGCAAAAACACATGTATTCGTTTATTCACCAAAAAATTACACATTATACTTAATGCGAGTTTTATTATTTCGATGCATTTTCATAAGGAAGTGTTCGCGTACTCATCAACCAGTTAGCCATAAATGTGTGTAGGCACTTACATGTTTATATGTGAGTTCATGTGCCTCCATGCATGCCACTACGAATTATCACATCTTTTTTACTAACAAGTCATGAAAAAGACGTTAAAAGAAAAACAGGTAGCCGCTTGACAAACGTGTACATTTCCACAGACACACACAACCTACAAATTTTACTCGTGCATAGTGCACATCAAGATCTTGTTTTTGTAACGAATTACCGAAAAAAGTGGTGGCATTTTTTATCTAATGATTTTGTATCGTGTTTCGACATCAAGCTAATCGTTCAAAAATCGTGTTGATTTGTAAAGTGAATACAAGAAGCCACTTTTGGTTATAATGGTGTATCTGGAACTGAAATCAATAGGTATGTAATATTTCATTTGCGCAGTAACGCTTCATTAATTATTCCACAGTCCAATTAAAATGTGGCTGACATGACTTTGTTCAAGAAATGTCCAGTAGCCTTTGCTACAAATTTAACGGATCTTCAGTAGTCTTTCCTAACATCATGCCAACAAAAGCATGAGTTGGAGTAGGTATGCGTTAGCTCAACGTACAAACTATGGACATTTAAAATTATTTTACTGTTGTACCAACACAAACCTACTACTGTTTCAAAGAGACACACATATTCTTGTTCGGCTACCTGATACATTCTACTTGTGCATGTAACCTTGAAAGTTTTTTATTCGCTTCTCTGGTTTCAAATTACAAGTACAGTTTTCTTGAAAACACATCTGGTTTCTTGCTCAGATATAAAAAGACAGATCATCACATCACATTTTACTCACCCGTTGTCTTGTTTAAATTGAGGTGGAGGAGAGTAAATAGTAAATAGCATGCATGCATATATAAATATACTGGTCCGTAACCATTGTTGACAATGAAACTGCAGAGATCAAGACATAAAGGTTTTAGAACCTCTTTTAATCCTCTTCCTGTGACAAATGGCATCGACCGCAATAATGCAACACGGGATGATGGGGTGCACTACCAGCTTAACTGACTATATAGCTCCTGCTATTAATATCTGTTCTGTTGTAAAACGTTTCGCTTGTATTTTACGGTTAAAAATGAGATTCTAAGCACACACTCGTTGAATTTATCACGCCTTCCTTTGAGTACTAAAAATGAGTCTTTCAGCTCAACAGTGACATAACCTAGTATAGGTATCTCATTGTGTTATTGTTGCTAGCTTCTTGAGACTAGGTTAAATATGACATTACGATGCAGATTCTTATGTAAGTCATCAGCCATTTTGTACATCTTGTCTTTACCATAATCGGCAGATTTGGATTTGAAAAATTTAGAAAGGTCTCCCTGACTTGTTTTTCTTGTGGTGAATATAATATGATGATACATGGTCCTTGCAAATCAAATCGGTATTACGTAGGTTAGTTACGGCTCAAGTTGAAACGAGATTCCAAAAATTTAAGTGCTGGGCGATGCCCAAAATAAAATGCAAAACCTCTTTTCTTCGCCTATATATCCTCTTCAAAACGCTAGTTGACAGACGTAGAAACACAAAGATACGGAGGGCATTGTGTACGCTCAAAATTTGAACTTTACCTTTGCACTTTCTTTCAAGTACAACTTTTGCTGACTCTCCCACTTCCCACATTCATTGTCTCTGGTTTCTGGTTGGGATGGTTGATACATACATAAATTTATAATGTAGTTTATATGTTATGCTACCTTACATGAACAGATCCATTCAGTTTTTTATCCTCTTCTGCTGCTTTTGCCCAATTTTTATTTTTGTGATTTGATCCGTATGAGAACAACTGTACCTGAGACCAGGACAAACCCAAAAGAAGAGACAATTTATTTTTGTATATGAATAGGTTGACAGTTGACATTTCTCTTCTTTTTTAATATGGCGCTAACAATGCAACTGTGTAATAATAATCTCATGCCTCAACATTATCAATTCGGGAGGGCTTATAGGATAAATTACACAACTATTTTTCACCCTGCTAACTACATTTTGGAAGACATTGTGGTAATGAATTTTGGTCGTGCCAACGGTTCTACAACCTGCATGATAAAATGGGATTAGCATCAGTCAGTCTCAAAGATAGACTACTAGATTTGAAAGGTGAATCTCCTGCGAATGCGCTGAGAACTCATGTTATCCATCACAGTGACAATGACAGTAAGCTCAAATTGAATTGAATTAGTAGCTATAACGGATTGCATGAATGTGCAGCAAACAATGATCTGATATCTTTCGCTAAAATTAGTAACTACCTATACTATGTATGCTCGCGTTTGATATTTTTTGATTAGATCAAGGAATCGCATTTTGCCAAGTTTATGTAGTATGAATTGTATGATTGATATACAATCTCATGCATGCGTAAGTGTGTAATTCATCCTATTCATAATCTTGAATGAATAAGTGTAGACACACATTGCAATCTTGTAATTTCAGCAAATGCATTCTCAATATAATGCAAAAGCCATTAGTTGAATGACTGAGAAGGTTGTTTCTGCTAATAAAATGCGAAAAGATAAATTATATCGTTGTAGCTCTCGCTAGATACAGTTGTAGGTTACCGTCAATGAAGTTCTTTGTTGGTTCGGCTTTTCTAACGAATTATTTTCAATGCCTACTTGGTTCAGCAGTCAGTCACAATTCACAATCCCAATCACATCTTTTGTGTGTAAGGAGGTCTATACTCGAGACCACACCACTACCAACACAATGATACATTATAATGGACCCCCAAATTAGAAAAATTATCGTTAACGCGTGGCGGCACATGCCGTTTGCAATTTTCATGAAGAAATGCTTTAGCTATAGTGTTAATGAAATTATTGTGAATATGTGTTCACCTGTCCACCATTTTTAGGTGTTGTACCTATATTTCTTGTATCCATATATTTATTTGTATGAAGGGGAAGCGGGTATGTATACACCATAAACAGTTAGTTAATGAATACAAATCACATAATTACTACTGCGTCGCTACACGCGTTCATCTGTAACAATCAACAGTATTCATGTAGATTTTTAACTCATTTCCTTGCATCTACTATCTAAATTATAAATTAGATAATTAAGCAATTAGCCGGTCCGTACATTTTCGCAATACATCTGGACCATCAGAGAAGAGTACAAAATCTTAAAAGGGGCTGGCCTGTCACATTAGGCAGAATAGAGTATATTATAATTTCTCAAGGAATATTGCACAAAACTTCAAGTTTTCAAGTGCATCCACAACACACAGCAGGTCTTGGCATTGGCATTCATTCGTGGTTTGATATGATGAGATATCGGAAACAGGTAACACAACTTACAGTGACAAGCATGTGTACAAGTGATGTGTGAGATAAGGATATGAAACGGTATACAACTGTTGCCGTTTCCTTTTTATGGCATTCACCATGTAATTGCGTTGCGGTTTTGGTGACAAGCTGGAAGCACAGCCGCATACACGCACAAACAATTAATAATAATAGGCTAACATGAAATTACATCAAATTGTCGAAGGTGTTGTTGTGAGCACTGTGACATACGCCGAGCACTTTTGTTTGCTGGTGGTCGTACAATAGCCCAACGACAACCTTTCAAGGTTGAAAAGGTACATGTTTACGCCGTGTGTATGTACCTGCACTTAATTTTGGGATTGTGCTTCAGTTCCCTTAATTATTTCAAAGTACTCGCACAAAAGGACGTTATCATGTCCACCATCCCCATTTCATATCATTTCATTGGAGTCTTGGGTGATGTGATGTGTTGACAAATTGCGAATCTCTCTCAAACTTTATTTGTTAGGTGCAAATGATGATGATGACAGGGTCATGTGAGACATGATTCGAAGAAATTTTCTACCCAAATGGAAACAGAAAGCAAATAATAATCATAATAATTTTCTAGCTCCATTGTTGATTCTTGCATTCCTTTAACATCTTATCAAGGTAATGTATAATGTGTGCTCTTAGATTTCAAAATCACAACGGTAGCCTCAAGCTTGAGGAATGGGTTTAAAAAGTGAAATGAATTACGATAAATATGAATTTATCAAAATAATGAAGTGTAAACTGCAAAGCAGTAAACACGATGATATGATAGCCAACCAAGCTCTCGGAGAACATATAAAAATATAACAACATTAGCACAAGTACATTATGATTAAGATAAATGTGAGTGAGAAACATGAAATACATTATTTTATTAATTCTTCATACGTGCACAGTGGTTCTCACATAAAGTCACGTCTAACCTCGTTTTTTGTCATTGCAAATCTGTCATGTGCTCAACACAAATGAAACATTGGGATATAAACTGCAAAAATTTTATTTTATACAACTCTGTGTCTTCCTCCTTTGACGATGAAATTAACTAATTCACCATTAAATCTCATGATATTTCCGGAACTGGCATATGCAAATCATTTCAGAAATGATTGAGGAAAGGAAATTAAGCTGTGATGAAATAACAGTTTTTATACTTATTTTTGTTTACTCAACAATTCCAACCAGTAGTTGATCCCAACTGATAATGGGTTGTAATGACTTTTCTACAGACAAAAAATAACGCTTTGATGAGGCTTCACAACCACTTGTAGTATACTACGATGCCGAATTAAGGATGAAACACAAGTCATGGTTATTCAGCATTTACGTTAGAGCTAGTGGAGTGCATAACTTAATGTGATTTTTCTTTTATGTGATGACTTTCAGGGTTACGGTATATCCCCTCTTCTTTGTAGACTAGATGGATGATTATTTATCGTGAATGTCAACAAGTTTTACGGAGAACCAGCAACCAGCTCAGATTCTTCCAACGTTCAAGCCTTTTTTGATCAAGTGAGGCGTTTCGACTATGCGCCCTAAACCAGTTGAATGACTCAATCTTCTCTCAAAGACTTGAAACAGAAGGAATGACAATTTTTGCCGCAAGCTTTTTTATCGTTCCAAGGAACACGCAGTCAGGAAGGTACTTCCTACACCCGGAATTGTAGTCATTGATGGCTGATGACGCTCTGAAAACGTCAGAGTAATAATAATTCTGCTATTGAATACAACTGTCGAATCCTCTTCGGTGACAAATGATCAAAAACGTTCAAGAAGCTTATGATTAAAACGCTCTGAGCAAATTTCCAACGTTTGGTTAACACCATCTTTGACATTGGAGGTTTCTCTCTCACCACAAAACTGGCCAATGTCAATGTTTATCGAGTTGTAGTAATTGCGCAACGTTTTTACTCACAACTATTATCATCATCATCACTCCTACAATTATTGTTATATCAATTTATCGGCTCATCCTCCAAAACCACTGAAGATAACTTCAAGGACATCCCAACCTGAACTTTATGGGGCTGGCATAAAAAAAAAGTTGTCCAGCTTTTATGTCCAGACGTTCTGGCTACAGTTTATGAAAGTGTGGGAGGAACGTGTTACGTCGTAAAAAACGTATTCCACTTTCATTGTAATCCCAAACAAAGCGGAATATAAAGTGTGTAGGCGTGGATTTTGAAGTAAACGTCGTGTCTCAGAGCACACCATAATGAAATCAAGACTCACGTTTCGACTAACCATATTCAGTGGATCTTGAGTTATAACCCAACTTTTGAAATCAAGTGCAGAGCATTCTCTCCAGTGAAAGGAGAGTGCTCTTTTTACTACGTTGCCAAATGGCGACCCGCACAGATGTGTCAGACCTCCTCTCCTCCTGCAGATGGTCGGATGAGGGGTCATATCTCGGTGAGATCGCAAAATCCGGTTTCCCCACCGTTGCCAAAGTGAGTCGAGGTCAGTATCAAAATATCGGCCAGCCGTCCTTCTCCAACCCCTCCCTGGTTTCCCACGTCCTCCTCGTCTCTGCTGGTAAAAAGCTCAGCATTGCCGCTCAATGTGTGAAGTTCAAAAATGCTCGTCAACGCGTTGTCCCATTCGGGCCTACACTGTCCATCCCTGGAGATTTCGATGGTCACTTTGAAATCCTGAGTGAGGATGGGAGAGCCGTGCCATGCATACAAACGGTGTCAGCCCTCACTCGCAAATTTCCTGATGCTTGCCTCGTGCGCGAGACGCTAAAGGCCTACAAACCAGATGCCAAATCCGCGGTGGTCATCCCCAACCATCATCCTACGAAGCATGGAGGAGGAGGGGAGCCTCCCGACAACATTCCTAATCTTCATGGACTCATTCAACCCAGCTACAAAATTTCAGATAAGACTCGACTCATCCAACCTGGTGAGATCCTGGTGCTAGTGGGGGAAGTCAGTGTGCCAACTGGAAAGAAGGTGTCGAGATATTTGCGCTGCTTTGACTCCAAAGGACAAACTGTGTATTTGAACTCAGCTCAAAAAGGGAAATTCAGCCCGTTAGCAAGACAAGACAGTATTAGCGGTGTTCATACTACCAAGTAAGCTTATCTTTATGGACAATCTTTACCATTAAAAACTATTTCACCTGATGGATGACTTGATTCACCATTACTCTTCCTCCATTTAATATTATTACGTATTTGCATGCAAAAATGGATGTTTACCGTACGCCGTAATGTCATTTTCGTAATCAATCCCATCTATCCTGTTGGGTTCATTACCACATTCAACAAAGATTGCAATTCTGCGCATTTTTTATGTATGCATAATATTTTCACTTGGTGCATCATCCCATTATATCTATGTATTCATCATCCTTGCACTTAACATTAGTTCATTGTCGCAGGTCTCTATAAATGTTTAGTGGTTGCTTGTGTACCAACAACATAATATTCTATGCAAAACAGTCATCAGGACCCCCCACATTCGTAATGGAAAAAGAAGAACTCTTTAGGAGATGAAATGACAATGACATCCTTCTTTTCTGTCATCCTCAACTGTTAGGCTATACTCTACGAACTCAAAGTTTATGATACACACATTAAAATGAAGCAGTCAAACAGATTTGAAAAACTATCAAGTGTCATTTAGCCCAATGGTTCCATTCCCAGGATTAAATTGAAATTCCTGACTGTCGGCGTCAGGGAATTTGAATGTGTATGAGTGAGACTCTTTAAATAATGCAAACTTACAGTCTCAAGCATCTGCAACAAGATATGAAGACAAAAGTGGTACAGTCACAAATAGACAAAGCAACTGCATCTAATCTACCTATACACACCCAAAAAACAAAATTCTCAGACGAGTCCTGTCACAGCAAAACACATTTTGATGACTCAAGAATAAGCTCTCCTTTCTATCCAATAATCAGTAACGGTAGTTTTGCAGCTCTTGGAGAGGGAAGGTGAGGTAAATAGTAAAGGTACTAACATTATTTATTCAACTTCATTGAGACGTGAATGTACGTGTGCTCAAAAGATATGCACCGAGAGATAGTGTAAACACATAACCATAAAGACACTTTAGAGACCATATTGTTTGTGGGTGGGTACCAATAACCTAGCCGTTAATATTGCCTTTTAATAATGATAAAATAAATATCGACATAAAGTGTACCTACTCTCCAACACTTAAAGAAAATTCGCATCTGCCTGCTCACACCACCAATATCTTTAGAAGAGTTTACCACGCAAATGTTTAATGGGAAACAAAAAACAATCATCCTTCACAATTCGCAATCAATGGAGATCTTTTAATTTAGATATCTGAAATAAGAAATGAGGTTTGCTTTGGAAATATTTAAATAGATAATCTCTACAACAAAAAATACAAGTTGCCTATAAAAACAACAGTGAATAAGCATATTACAAAAAAGTCATTTTTATGTATGCCACGTAAGCTCCATATAAGGAATGGGTTTATAGGTTTTTAAATGAATTTGCAATAAAACTTCATATTCATATAATTCGATTATGCAGTACCATCAACCATGACGTTGTAAAATGCAAAAATAGTGCATTTCTAATCAGATGAACAAACTCATAAATAAAGTTAATAATTCTAATTATAAAAGTGCCATATATTTTGAATTAATAGGAATATTTGGCTTGTAGGCGACTTGAAATTGCCAAATTGAAGTTTTCTTGAGCTATGAACTGTTTAGAACACATATAATGTATTTTAAAGATATTAAATCTTAAATACAAACGTATATCCACGTAGACAAGCTCACCTGTAAATCGTAAATCGTTTAGGGTTGACCAGCAGAATCATTTCAGAGCGTTCAACAATACATTAACGCACATATTTTTACAGCGGGTGACACAACACATCAGAATTTTAAATACCAAGTTCTAAAGCTTAGGATTATTATTTTTTAAAGTCATCATTCTTTCAAAGCGTTGTTTGGGACTCCCCAGAGAGTCATGATGGCCAACGCTTTGAATTGATTTGAAGTTTTGTAACCTAAGCTGGCCATTTCCTATACATTAGCAAACTCATATTTTATGCAATCCATAATATTTATATTCGCATAACATGCATAAAAAACATACATGTACATATTCTCATCTTCACTCCAGTAATTCTCACAGTGATTTGAAATCAATTGTGTAACATAACAATATGTGGGACGCCTAGCGTTAAGTACACAAAGGGGAAGTAATCCCAGAGTCATGAATACTAACAAATATTCATATTTAAAGTTTAAATGAGAAGCAGCTTGAGATGCAATGAAAGTATAATATTCAAAAGTTTTTATGATACTTCACATCTCAAATGAACAATTTGTGGCACTCCATGATGCAGCATCATATTATCTCGGCAAATTTTCAATACTGTTCCCTGTTCCATTGAAATTTGAATTGGGAAAATCATCAAAACGGTTTTTATACCTGAAACGATGCCGTGACTTTAACTGCATTATAATAATAAAACAGCAATGAGCAACAATAACTGGGAGATGGTGCAAATTGGGATTTGGCGAACAATGTCAAGGTTCCTTTTGATGAAGTTTGAGGTTAAAAGCCACCTCATGAGCCATAGTTTATACCAAAATGTACAACATAACCCGACAGAAGAATAATACTTTTCGTGGATTTTTTTATATTCTAAAATCAACGATCAACTGAGCACACATCCATTTTTTACTGTGGGTAAACTACCAACACACCGTTTTTTGTTTATGATTTTTTTTTCAAATTCATGATTGCTGCTAACAATTTTCATATTTTTTATTTATTATACTCTGCGTGCAACGTTTGTTATGACTGTTTGGCGTAATGGTGACTTTGAATCTTTTGAAAAACTCAAAAGACGAAGGATAAAATGTTGATTTTACAATGTATCAAACGCCATATTAAACCTGGTTAATTTTCACACTTTTTTTGATGAATCATGGTTATTAGGTTACGAAGGGCTGGCAGATTTTAGTAAGAAAAGAAATTTTTATAGTAAATGTGAGTCTGAAACATGTACACTATGCTTTCTTTCTCTTCAAAGGAGTCGGAAGGCACAGCTAGAATGAAATTTATGGAAAACGTGACCATCACACTGATATTTACAAGCGTGTAGCAGTTCACATGTTTCATTCACCCCATTTGTACCACAAATGCAAAAAGCTCCTCTCTAGGACTAGTTACGCATTGTCGTTGTCGTGCACGGAGAAAAAAGAGCGATATAAAAATTTATTCAAGGATGTAGGAAGTAAATTGTTCTGAATACCTTCTTTTTTTGAAGCGCACGATATTCATTGAATAACACTCATTATTCTGCTTTATGGGGTCATCTCATAAACGGATCAAAATCGCGCTAAGTTCGTGGGGGTTGCGCGTCTTTAAATTCAGAGTTCAATAGGACCGCCACAGTTTTGTTGCTTTAAATAACCATTTTAAAACTGCCGCTTTTTGATTAACTACCAACAATAAAAAGTGATTTGAGTCACTCACTGTATTTTAATAACGTCTTATTTTCTGAATCCGTTTTCATATAAAAAAAATTTACATTACGTAGGTTTGCAACTGTTGACTTACTTATTTTGAGTCAAGTTCATGACGAACTTATTTCAAAGCACAGAAGTCGAGATGTGCTCATGCGGCTCCTGTTTATAAAATAATGACCAACGATATTTTAGGTATGAATGTTGGCACATTTATATCTTTTATAGTATCTTAATAGGATGCAATGCTCCGTGAATGAAAAGTCAGACTCGGTGGTGCATTAAGCTATTTTTTTCTAATTTAAAATCTGAGGTTGAACACGCATGTTTCCTGTAAATGGGCATCTGATTTTCATCTTGCTCCTGCTAACAATCTCTGAAATAATCATTTGGCCAAATCGCAAACCCCTTTTGCGACTTGTTTACAAGCAATAAGGCATATACCAACCAATCCATCATTCATCCATCACAATGAGCATATAATGCAGGTTTGATGCACCTGAAAAATAAAAACAGAAAAATGCTTTCATGCCCCCTTTCGACGTATTAGTACGTATTAAATAACAAATGAAACTTGTAAGTAGGAAGAAACGGCCCACCAAATATAGTCCGTTTATTAAACATTGATTGAACAATTATCCCAATTATATTAATTCAAGCACGTAACTACTTCAGAGCTTAGCTATATGTATATATACCTACTACCCTTCTAAACAAGAGTGGTTCACTTCACGCTGCAACGGGCACAAGATATATATTTCCCTCAACGTGAAATGAAGCCTTTGTTTTACTCCCTTTGTTTAGTTTTGTAAAGGATGAATATTCCTTAGATTTCTGTTAACTGGCTGGTGGAGATGTAGCTAGATTTTTATTGTCCTCCTATAGACGTGAAATACCGAGTTAAGGTTTTTTTGTTGAGAAGAACAACACAACACACAATGACTTTTTTCGGTTAGTTGTACTCTTTCCAAGTTGCCTTTTGTTAGGAATCCCGTTTGCATTTTAACAGTTTTCCTATTTTGTCATTTGTTCTTTATTTTAGGATTCATTTTAACAAGGGATGAATATAACGAAGAGAGGAGTATAGACATTATATAGTTCCTTTCTTCTTTTGTTGGCCCAGTTTCCTTACACAGGTTTTGATTTCAGTGTGATTATGTTGTTGATGCTAATGCTCATGTTTTGGCTACTGTTTTAAAGAAGACGAGTATATAAGGCTTTGCAGATTAAAGATTTACGACTCAATGAGATTGCAATCCTTTTTTGTGAGATTGCGTATACTACTACTCATGCGCATATGTAATTTTAAGTCCACTATAACTAATTCAGTGGTATTGTTTTATTAAGCGATCAAATTATCTGGATTGAATACGCGTAACATTTACGTTATTGAAACCATATCACAATAATTTATATAAATGAAACCACATGTGCCCGAGGCAGATTTATATTTAAATGAGTGACGCATGTGCGAACTGTGTAGATAGATTGTAGTATATCATTAAATAAATCAAGGTTGGTTTACTATTGTACAAAATTCTATTATCCTGCATTTTGACCAACCCCACTAATGAAAAAATCTATTTTAATCTGGTCACCATCATCATTAAGATTGATAAAATGGGATGACAATTGTCAGGAACCTTGTTGCATATGACTTTCCGTATACTTTGTAAAAAGCCATTGTGTTCTGTTAATAAAGTGCATGTTTGCGCACAAGCTCAATGAATTCTTGGGGAATTGCTATTGCTATTGAACTACAAATGGGTGAAGTTTTAATGCGGAAAATTATCAAGTTATTGGGTAGAGGAAGCAATAGTAAATGTCAAGGTGCTGGGGGTGTCAGGAAAACGCAAGAATATATATAAGGTGTTGTTGGTTAGTTTGGCTTGTCCTAGATAGACCGAAGTTGAAAGTTTGATGAATGCATGAAATTAGAATGCGCATTGTCATTTTGGTGTTTTGCTACGTTTTGGATTGATTGTGCTTACTTCGACACTGCAGGGGGCAATGATTGAAGTTTGTGGAAAAGCTGTGATCTTATTTAGATGCGCACACAATACAGCGGAATTGCTCACTGATGAAAATTATGTGACAGTATTATTCAGGAAACAGACTCGTTAAAATGACTGTTGTACACTTTGCACATGTATTCTATCTACAATAAAATTTAGAACCAACATTAGACCTGTTGCTGCATGTACTAATAATCGTATATTTTCCATAAGTTGTGGCATTTAAGTTTAGCAAACATTGCAGTTCATGATATTCTTCCATCATAGCCAGCAAACTACACCCAAAATCTCTATAAGACGACTCACGTCGAGTGTATAATACCATCTTCTTGTGATAAGCTCAAAAATGGAGGGGTCAACTACATATCAGAATCTTAAAAAACCTGGCACTCCTGTGGTTTTAAAGGATTATGTTACATAATAATATTTTTCAACCTTTGAACACCTCAGAACCCTCATTAGTTTACCGCTTAATGCTTCTTAAAACCCAGTATTCATTGTAACTGAAGTGTGAGGAAAGGCGATGACAGGCGTCAGCATTGAAATACGCATGAATTTATAATGTCAGAGTAGAGTAATAATGCACTCTGAGATTGTTACATGATATGATGATATCAGAAGAATATTATTATCATTGTCTTGAGCTCGTGTCTACGAATCTTGTGGGTGGTTTTTACGATATCAAAATGTGTCTAAAAGATTTACACATCCACTTTGTAGCCACCAACCAAACGCAACTTGTAATGACCCATCATCATTGTATCACTTTGAATAATGACACCGTCCAGACATCATGTCAATGCTTATTTTACCGTACAATTAGTGCTCACAGGTTTTGAAGGAGTAATGAAGATGCATACTGTAATTTTCTATGCATATTATAATCTTATGGAACTATTAAATAACATCACGGTTTTCATGCATAAAAGTTTTTCACAATAACGCTAATTTTTCTTGTCTCTTTTTAGGAATATTCTGACGAAAAGATTGCCTCTGATGGTTCGCCTAGTTGATGGGAAGCCGCCAGTAATGCCGTCTGCCAAAACCTCCTCTTTCAAATTTGTTCCGGAACTTCGTCTTTTCAGTACGATTCAGGAAGAGCTCATCTTTGCAATGCCTCTAAGTCAAGTGAGTACTACTGGGAAATGTTCAAAATAAATTATTGTTTTTGTAGATTCATCACTCTAAATGTCAAGTTCGAATGAGTGACCATGGCTGTAGTTGCGTCATTTATGTTTTACCAATGATTTCAAGCCTATGGCTAAAACTTCCAATGAATGGCAATGATTACATTGAAAAATATTTTTTGCAAAATCATACATTTTGTGTAATTATATATACCTACAGTCCGACCTTTCTGGTACCTACTTTCAATGAAATACAATACTTGTCATTTTAATTTCAGAACTGGAAGGAAAGTCAGTCCATAGTTCCTCTCCCACTTTCAGTGCCGTTGAAGTTCCAAACATGCCGGAACATGGGGGATGTTGAACATACTAAGGAGTTCTCCCGCATTCACGAGAAAGCCAAGACGCTTGTCGATCATTCGAAAAATCTTATTCAGGTGAGTGTCCTGCTAGTTATACCTAATTGGTTCATGAGTAAACTCCAGTCGTACTTTGCTAACTTCAAGATAAACCCTGCTAAAAACTTTCCTCGTTTTATCAATAACCAATTAAAATGGTCAACAACAATCAGCAGAATTTTCTCATAATATCTATACATAATGAAATGACAATTATTAAAAGTGTCTACTTTTCTGACCTGAGTTTGGTTAAAACTTTAAATTGAATTGATTTTACACAATTTTATCAAATAGTCAGTCGGCAGGTTTTCAGTATCACTTCGGCATCAGCATTCATCACATCACACCCTGTTGACCCTGTAATGATGTAAATGCTTACAGTGGTTTAGCTTACATGTTATTACACGAGGTTAGCAGTTTTTATATGAAAAAACCAACTGCTCTCCATTCACCTGCTCCAGTAGCTACCTTTTTTCATTTCGACGCATAAACATCTAGCAAACTGATAAAAACTGGATTATAATTTGTAGGATGTGATAGGGAAGACGAGAAGTAAGGGCAGAATAGTTTCCCTAACCTGTAGCCCTATGTCTGGAAAATCCTGTAACACAGGTTTTAGTCCAGCCAGACATATCATAATAATTGACAGCTACAGCAGATTTATACGACCACTTATTAAGGAATCGATAGTATTATCTACAGACGAGTCATTGCTTAACAAAGGTCTGCCCGATCAATGCAAAGGGAAATGATGTGAAAATTGAAGAACAAAACTTTGAAGCTCTCTATTGAATAATTGCCTTTCAATCCAAGTCACTCAAGAATTTTAATTCAGTTAGCGTCTTCATTCTTGCCTTAAATACTGCAGGGCGTGTAATGGCAGGCTCGTAATAAGAAGACAATGCAACGTAGCCCTGTTAAGTGTTAAGCAATATTATTGGATTGATCATTACATGTTTAAGGCAAGATAATATATGTACCATGCTACTTTTCTTATCTTGAGACAGTTGAATCAGGATTATGAACCAGTGTCCAATCATTATCCACAGCTAACTTTCACTTAGGAAGAAATTGTCACTAATCTGCTCCTGTGTGAACTGCGAAAGCACAACCCTTCGTATTCATATAATGACCACCTAATTCATGACGTTTTGATTGCTAAACTGTCTTTTGAAAAATGTAGCATAAATCACACACAGAGAATCGACATAAATACTTTCGAATTTTAATAGACCATTGTTACACATTCGAGCAGAGTCTTAAAGAAATTCCTGGCTTGTGATGATGAACCAGAGATAGCTTTAACAGCATTTAACACTCTTGTCCTAGCCCGTTTTATTGTCCTTGTGAGTTTTATAGTGTACCAAAAATATTTAACATAAGATATAGTGTATACATGGAAGGAGGCAATATCAAAGATGACAAGTGAATTGATTGCAATTTCAATTTAAATGCATATCATCAGCATTTGAAATGCTTTGTACCGAATTGGTAGCAACTACCTGTGCAAAACTCATGTTTATATTATATGTTTGAATAGCAGAACTGAAACAGAGTTTAAAAGGTATTGTACAACTGGGCGACAATTCTGAAGCAACTGTCCAATGAACTAATGAGCCTTAATTAGACTTTCAAACCGAGAAGATGTGACATGACCATTAGAAACCCTAGTATTTTAATAAGAAGCTACTGAAAATGAAAGGGATCATCATATTATCATCATCATCGTGGATAGAATACTTATATAGCGTAACTCACACATATATACAAATGGTACTAACTCTCATTATCATTACCACTTCAACCATCACATTACCTTGCATTATTTTGGGTGCCCCATTGTAATCCGCCGTGTCGTTATGAAGTGGCTGTTAGAAAATGTACCATAAATCGACGTTAATAGGTTCAATCATGCGTAACAGCAAAGTTATAAAGGGGTAAAATGACATGGTTTGTTGAAGAGTGAGTGAGATATGTAACGTAATACTCAAATTATCAAGATGTACCTAACTATAAGGCACGTGGATTGACGAAAATAAATGTTCGCACTTTTACTTTCATGAGTTTGCAATGTTGCAAATCGTTTCAGTTCACTAGAAACTTTTTCTGAGAGAGTTGCTACCATGTACATTCAACATACATGCATAGTTGCTGATAATTTGAGCATTGTGATGTCGGGTTGAAATGTTTACATCTTTCATTTGACAGTTGAACGCATATATTTCTTCTTTAGTTTTTGGGATACTGTCCGCTTGCTCGCCAATCCGATGTTCTTTTGACAGTTGAAAATGCAAGTAGTGAAGAATGTACATACATAATAATTGCATTGAACAAAACAGTTACAAATATGTGTGTGATGATGATATGATATAAGCCGAAGAAACGATGAGATCGTGTATAACATTTGAATCCAATTGTCTCTTTGTAATACTGCTAATGACCCATTGTTGTGTGTATTAAACGTATTCGTTTTCAAAACCTAAAATTGATGAGACGACGACTGTACATCAGGAATAAAAACTAGATCATCATGACTCGCTGAGGCTTTTCTTCGGATTGTCGATTGTCAATGGGTGGATTGCAGAGAGAGATATATCTAAAAGACAAAATGAGGACACAGGGTGCATGTAACTTGCACTTAAAAAGTCCTGATACCACTATATTCTGTGAGATTAGCATTTGAGAAACATGCAGAAGATGCAGTGTAGGGATTACTTTGATATGGAAATTAATTGGCAAAGAGGCAGTCTAAACAAGTCTTGATTGCACCACAAAAATCTATAACATGTTTGATTGCTCACAATAATTATGTAGCAAAATCATGTAATTAACAGTTATTTGCATGGGTTAATGAGATTTAAAAACCATATTGTCTTGCTTTCTTCTACAGATTTACGACATCAACCTGAAAAAGGAGCTGAGATTCGACGGGAGACAATGGAAAGCCTACGCACCTCCCCTGTTCTTAACACCTTCCTCTCCCGATCCCATCATTCCCATTAATGGCAACCCACAGACTGCCAACAGTTCAAGCCCTGGCGACAACAATTGCTCCAAGCCTGAGAAAACTAGCACCACCATCACCGCCACCGTTATTTCTAGCACAACTAGCGCCTACGATGAAATTCCCGATGCTCAAGATTACGAGGATATAGATGAGATCTACGATTATGTCCGCGGGATCAAGCCCCCACCACCAAAACTTTTAGCTGGCCAAAATAATGTAGTAGATAATAGTAGTAGTAACGTGGTCTCGTCGAACAACGAGAGGAACAAAGAGATTCCTCTGAAGCTTGATTGCAACAAAGCATCCCAATACAATAAGCACAAGAATAGTAATGGTCACAGTAAGTCTTCCCATGCTAGCAAAAACAATGGCAGGGCTGTAGCTCATCATCATCATCAGCATCATCATCTTCAAAATCACGATAAATTATCAGGAGTTCCCACGAGCCCAACAACGATCGTGACCATCACCACCCACCAGGTCGTAATGAGCCTGACTTGATTGTTGGGAGTGTGCCGGCTCCGCCAGTGCCAAAGCATCGTGTGCCTTACGGTATGTTACTGTCCAGCAAATCTCTGGAGAGGCTTGATGCTTCTGATTCTGACTATGATGAGCCGCCACCGCCACCTCCAATTGAGACGATACCCTCAAAACAAAATTTATTCTTCCTCAATCCACCCGGAGGGGTGAGTGTTAGTGTGAGCAATAAAAATTCAAAGAATTTGTCCAAATTAGAGCAAGACAGCTCACCACTACTAATGGGAGAAAATGAGACAGAAATAACAAACGAAATCCATAACAATGGCCAAAGCGTCCAGATACAAATACGGAGTACGGAAAATCCTCAGAAATTTAAGAGTAGCAGCTCTGTGGCACCGTATGGGTATACGTCTAGCCAAACTGGATTCACTTCCATCACACCGTCCTCCACAGGCAGAGACAATAAAAATGGGCATCATATCAGTCCTGGTCACCACTCCCATCATAACAACAACCCATACTCCCACCCATACAGTTTGGGTTCGACGGGGAACTCAATTAACACGACTCCAACGAACACCAGTGGCTCAGGTGGATCGTATGGGAGTTCTTCATCGGGTGGAGACAAGAAAGGAAAGCCAAAACAGCATCTTTATGTGAAACACAATAGCACAAATAGCTCTAATCATTGTAGCTCCCCACTTAGTGGTGGTGGTTTATTAGCCGCTGATTTGAATGGTAAAGGTCTCAGTGGGAGTCCAGCTAATCGTATTGTTTTTAGAAGATCCCCAATCTTTGACTGTCGCTACAAATCCATGAATGACTTGAATAGATGTAGTTTGGAATCTGGCGTTTCTTCCTCAGGTGGTGGTGGTGGAGCAGGAGCCGCTCTTGGTAGTGGTGGAGGTGTGGGAGCTTCCTCGCAACGTCATCGCTGCTATCCTCATAGTGGTAGCCATCATGCGTTTAATAATAGTAATGCCAACTCTTCTAGCAATATGAATAGGGACAGTCCGTTAGCTAGCTCGGGCCTTAACTTGAATCTAAATCTGCTTAATTTGAACATGAATCTGAAAGCAAGTGGAAAGAGCAAGGGGATATTCCGGCCCAAATCCCTTACAAATCTGGTTTTTAATGATGATTCCTACACACATCACTACGGAAGCAGTAATAATGGGAGTGGAGGAGGCGGTCTTATCGGAGGGGTAAAAAAGAAACTAACTGACATGGTAGTACCAAACCACCATCATGCAGCTCACACACCACCACCTCCACCCGTTGAAATCCTTCAAAAAGTTCCCCTCAAATGCAGTCAGCGTACAAGAAAGTCTTCCACTCCAACCCTATATCTGTAGAAAATATATATTGGTAGTAAATTTTTTTTTGCATTAACATTGGTAAAATGAATTTGGTTGTAGTTCCTTTTCCACACTAACTTCAGGTTTGTTCCCAGTAATCAACTATAATCTAACAATTTACTATATATATATAATATAACGTATTTGAGCTACAATCATGTTTTCAACCCTATCAAGACTGATTGACATCTGCTTAAGTAGTAAAAGGCGGATTTCTGAAGTATGTAAAGAATTTACTGGATATGATCATTTAAACATACATAAATGAAAAAAATAACTCGTATTAACGCATTAAACAAGGGCATAATTTGATGGAATGAAACACTTTTTTATTCAATAATTATAATCGTATGAACCTCGGTCAAATTTTGTAACAAAAGTAAAATAAAAACCATCAAAAGAACAGTTTTCTTTGTGTGTAAGCCTTGCAATTTAAAGATATTTCTCCAAATCGCCATATACACATTTTTTTGTATATAATTTTAATATAAACTTTTGTACTAACACTTCCATATTAAATCCAACCCCATTTTCAACGCATTGTTAGCCATATCAGTTGACCAAGTCTACATAAATATTATCACCTTATAGAGAGTAGTAATTGCAGTCAAGCCCATTAACTTGGAAGAGTATGTGTATTATTACTGAAACGCGTAAGTAATGTATTAAAAAGATGTTTATTAACCTAAACTATATTATTGATGCATGGAGCTTTCACGTACATTTTATATGAAATACAAGTATAACATCGCGTTTTCGAACTATTGTAATTTGTAAACTCGTAATAATAATGATGTATTTTTAGATAAGTCATCATGATTGATCAAGGTTTCAATCTTGCGAAAAAAGGGAATATTAAAAAAATTTGCGATGATATTTGATACAGGCAATATTGTACGTTATTGTAGTGTAGAAATATAATGAATGTAAATGAATAGTAAAAGTTGCCATTTTAAATCGTGCTCGTTCTGCTGTTGTGTCGTTTTACACTATTTTATATACACTTATGTAAGATTATGTTAATGAATTATGTTGTTTTTACTGGTTACTCCAATCATGAAATAATAAAAATAAATATGATCATTTTACAGCAGCTACTGACATATTTTATTCTCACGGACTTTCTCCAATATTTCAACCAAGATCATTTAAAGCATAAAAATGTGCATAAAAACGCCGATAATCAAATTCGTGATAATTGTATTTAATTTTTTAAGAAAGAAGGTGAAAGCACGAAACTTTGTTGAAAATCGAACGGAATTGATACTGATGTCGCCATCTTCTCAAAGGAATTTCATCTGTTTGACTCTTGTCTCAACTTGTTTTGATCATTCTGTATAAAAATGTACTTTTACAATGTCCTTATGGGATTTTATGCATATAAAAATACGACAACAGTTGAGCATGTACGCAATGTATACATAAAATATTTTCATGTCCTTACAAACTGACGACGTAACTTGAGAACGGATATCAGATTGCATTAATAAAAGGATTGTATTTTGTATTGTATCGTATGTTTCAGGTAACTTGTAAACGATTTGTTGATGATTATCATTCATTCGATTTTTGTAAAGACAAGATACGTAAATACGGACTGATTACTTTACGGATATTTCATTACTAATGGATGTGGATGTGCACATTGTTTTGGAAGGAATACATTAGCCAGCTGATGTGTATTTATATCTGAATTGGGAATGACCTCGTGTGCATTTAGAAATTGGAACGTTCGGAACTTCTCAATCATTCACGACGATATTTTTGGAGTTTACGAAGAAGTCAAAAAGTGCAGTTCTACACCTAACTAATGACCTTGTTCAGACTTGTTCTGTCCTTGCAAATGATTATAGACGAGGACTAATTATCGATCCTCGTCATTATCAACATATAGTGACAATTTGTTAAACTGATCGTGTTGCGGGTCTTCTTTTTGGACAGAGTTCCGAGTAAGTTTTGAAAGTTGTTGTGTTTTGTTTTTTAGGTTTGTCAAAGGCTTGTCGAGTAAAAATAATCAATCTAATTATTATTTTTCTTTTAGGAATAGTTGGAATAGGGATGGATTTCGGCCACCACACTCGACATAGTTTGGAATCGCGGTCATGATGGTCTCACTTTGAAATTTTGGAGAAGTCGCTGCTGCGAATGAACTGTAAGCTGCTACAATTGGTGACTAAGATTGCTGCTGCATGGATTAGATTGTTAGGTTAAGTGTGTAGTTTGTGACTGGTATATTGTGGAACCAGAAATGGAATAGTGGTATGTGAGCTAGTTTCAGAGTCCAGATCGTCACGTTGTTATCCTGGCGTTGATCAGGTTTACAATACCTAATTGATGTATGTAGTACTGTATACTGAAGAAGAATGCTGCCGACCTTGCAGCAGAACCAGAACAATTGACAATTACACCCACCTATGCTTATGCTGAAGTGGTAAATAAATTAATGCAGATGCAGTATCTTCAACTTAAGACAAAAGACAATGGGAGAACAGATATTTTGTGTTTGATTGAGACGTCAGTTATTTACGTACGTATTCGTTGTAAGGATCTAACTGGAGGAGTGTTAAGGGTTTGCTAGTGAATACAGGTAAAAATTATGCATGTTTGACATTGATTTTTATTTAAGGCCATTTTTATTCCATTTTAATGTCAGGAGTAGTAAAACTATTAGCAGTAGTAGTACATTTATGAGGAAGTATGAAGACAAAAGCGTTAGCGAGACTCATTAGTGCTCTGCCGAATTGCGTGCGTGGTTGATGTAGAATGTCATTTCTACCAGCATTTAACAGTAAACCTGTAAACTGTTATAATTCATTTTCTTTGAATGTTCCTAAGAATTCCTTAGAATATTGTGGGATTGAATGGTACATAGGGACCGAAATAGCGTTTGCTAATCAATTTTCTCTAGAAATTATTTAATGAAGCCATAATTATTATCTATTAAAAATGAAGGTAACGTTGTATAGTGCAGTTTCAGTGTATTAGTTTAATTAAAGTTGTAGAGGGGATTACTAAAATTCCAACAAAAATATATTTTTATTTGTTTACAGTGGAAGCTACCTCACACCGTTAGGTTTGGCTTTAACTACACCGTTTTGGTGGAGGAGGCAGAGATGGCTGGAGTACCAGACGAGAATACCACAACTGGTGGCAAAGATGCTGATGAATCCAGTGCAGATGCTGGAGCGGCTGGATGTAGTCAAGATTCGAATGGAGGACTGGAATGTCCAATTTGTTTGCAACCGTGCATGCATCCCGTAGAGTTACCCTGCCACCATGTGTTTTGTTTCTTGTGTATTAAAGGAGTCGCGATGCAGGGCCCACAGAGTAGATGTGCCATATGTCGTGCCCAAATTCCCTACAGTGTCTTAACCAATCCCCATCTTAAAGACGTTAGTCAGTTGACGAAGGAGCCTAAAGTAGCCAATGGCTATCAATGGTACTACGAGTCGAGAAGCGGAGGTAAATGCGAGTTAATACTTATAGAAGTTTAATTAATACTTCATCGATTTAACTCTCTTGCTTTTAGACAAATACGGCAATGTAATTTATTTCCATTTGATTCGAAGGGTGGTGGCAGTACGATGAAAGAACAATGCAAGATCTGGAAAAGGCTTTCAGCAACAAGTTGTTAACTTGCCAGCTCTTGCTTGCTGGTCACATTTATGTTGTAGACTTCACACAAATGATTCAATATCGCTCGAACAATAGAAACGTTTCTCGTCGTATTAAGCGTGGAATAAATTTGGAGAAAAGGGGAGTCGCAGGGATTCGCATCTCTGGAAATAATTCTGGGGATGGATCAAACGGAGGAGCCAATAATGATTCTTCCCCACCACCTCCACCATCAAGCACTGGTCCATCATCAGGGAGACGCCGGAGAGGTAACTTCTCAGCCCCTGGAAATGCACAGGCTGCTAATACACCGGGCAATGTTCAAACATCTGGAGTCACGAGTGTTCAATCAAATCCAGCTCACCCAAACCTAGGAAACCCATCTGACCCATCATCACAAGATGTTTTGGTGTCAGACAGCGACGATGAATCAGTAGATGAAGACGAAGATTATGACTCTGATTATTCGGAAGGTGTGGATGCTGATGACGACATGGAACTTGGTGAAGAGGAAGAAGCGTTAATTGGAGATGACAGCGAAGACACTGAAGATGACGACGAATATGATACTAGGGATGGCGCCCGTGCACCAACAAGCAGATCCGACCGGTCGAATTCAAGTAATAACCAAACACCTCCTCCACCAGCCGGTGCAGGTCCTGCAAACGGTTCTTCCAGTAGTCGAACATATAGTCCGAATTCCAACGGTCGTGGAAGCCGTGGTGCAAAAAGTGGTCGAAGTAGTGGTAGTGGAGGAAGACCCAATAATGGAAACAGTGGCACAACCAGCCGCGCAGCCCCCATGGATCACTTCACAACTACTCCATCCTCCTTCCCATCTGCAAGTCCCAATGTTTTAGTTCCTTCATTTTTTAATAGGTGTAATCTTGAAGATGTGGCAAAGGTCTCAAACAATAATAATATTTACATAGATTCTCAGATAATCGGGCAAGTAAGTTGTGGAGTGTCCCAGAATTTAAGTAGCATTGCTACAGCGCAAACCGGTGTTAGGATCACCGTTGAGAGTCGAAGCCAACTTAACCAGGATGAATATCTGTGAATTTCTCCTCCGTTTCGGTAACGCAACCCATTTTTTAAAAATCGATGTCTACTATTAAATTAAAGCACAAGCAATGCTAATGCTGTTTTGTACCTGTGACATGAAAAAATGATAAATAATATTATACTATTATTACTATTTAGTACTCACATTCGGTGACACTTCGTCCGCAGTATGAAATGTAATTTTAAATTTTAATCCGATATTTTTATTGTAATAATCAATTTGCGATGAGAGATTTTATCAATTATGTACAACAAGATGGAAATTCACAGGATTTCGCGTAAGTATGTTTGCGCATTCAGGATGGTGTCTATGCGTTGAAATTAGACATTATAACCTAAAATTAGTTCATACTCCGAAAATATCATTTTTATTTAATTAAGCATTACAGTGGCAGTATAGCACATACTTCTTGAAATATGTATGTATATTTTTACCTTGTTTTAAAGTATCAGTAAGTACATTAGTACGATCACACGAAGTCTTCATAAGTTGTGTACGCGTACGGATTCAATACTCGGATGTAAATGTTATTTTCTAGGACCACTAAGTAAACCAATTCTAGGTTATTTAAAGCTAGTAAAACCAATACTGGCAATTACTTGTGTCTATTAGAATTATTATTCTTTGAAAAATAAAGTACCCACCAATTACTTAGATAAAAGTTTTGTTTCTCAGTATACAATTTATTTGTGGTCTTGTCTTAGTTTGAAGTATCATATTCTGTTAAAGTTATGATAACTTATGATGTTAGATTTTGCTTCGAGGCTGGTGGCAGCCTAGATGGCCATATTCACGTAACATAATGTACGACGTCCACTTTCGCTTAGCATAAAATGTCATAGAAATTTAAGACATCTTCCATTTTATCTCTGTAACTTCCAAAAAGTAGGTGTCAATTATTTTCAATAGTTTACTAAATTTTCAGTCTTCAGCACCAGTTAGTACTCCAAATTATGCGTTTTTCATTAATTTTTTTGTAAATTTCTAGTTTTCTTCGGCATTTAGTACTCCAAATCATACTCTTCTCATTCGTGTTTTGTAAATTTCTAAATTTATCAGTCAATTTTACTTAAGATGGCACAAGTACAGGAGCAAGACCCCAAAAAAGTACGAAGCACAAAAAGAGTACAAGAGCAAGAAAACTCCGTAAGTACAATAAGGCTAAAACTCTGCTGTGCATTTTGCATCTCGAGATTCAAACGTTTTTTAAATAAATTTTCAGGAAGAAAAGGAAAAAGAAAAGAAGCAGGATGGTTGTGACGTAAACGCAGAAATTCCGCCAGGGATAGATAATCCATTACCAGAATATGGCGAGCTTTCCAAGCAGCGACACATCAAGAAGGCTAATGAGTCAGTTTCTGGAGGAGAAGATCCACAACAAAAGAAAAGGGAGGCATGTAGGGAGAAACCAATAAAGAAAGGCTGCATTCCAAAGGATATCATCTTGCCCTTCTCGGAGGATAAGCCAGATACTTTAGGACGATTCTGTAGGTTTCATATACAAATTCATGCATGCAATCAAACTTCTTGCGTCTCAAACTTTTAATTTGAAATGTAGTGGAAACTGATAGTCAGACCGCTATAGGAGCAGGTAATCTTATGAAAGGAGTGAGAGTTCGAAAGGATAAAGTTGAGTTTCCAGGATGGTGTATTGAACTTACTGATCCGCAGGTATGAAAAGACATTAAAGCAATAGTAGTAATGTAAAAGCCTTCAAGAAGCTAATAATCCATTTAAATAATGTATAGCTCCAAAGTGTACAAGATGCAAAGGAAATCTTGAGCAGTGGTAAACCTTTGTGCGATATGCTGGATGAACTTATAGAAGCTATTGGAGGACTTGGAAGTGGGATAACTGACACCGACGTGATTGAAACTTTACGAAGAATTCCCCATACATCTAAAGGCTGGTCATTTTCCCATTTTATGTTCATTGCTGGGGACCCAAAATTTGCCAAGAAAAAAGGCGTGCTTCAAGGTTGCTTGGAATTCTTCAATATAACTTGCAATTTAGATTATGATTATGTAATATTTGAACATAAAATCAATTGGTTTATATCTAACAGACCCTCTGCCAGTACAGTTTACAGAATGTTTGGAACAAAGTGGAGATTCGGACAAGAAATCTAAAAAGAAAAATGTTGTTGATAGACTTTACCAACTGCCCCAAACGGCTCCACCTGACCCCTGGCCACCAGCAGATGCTAAGAAAGAGGAAAAGGATGAGTCTGGATTCTCACAGCGGGCTAAACTCTTTTATTCTGGTCTTCTGTACTGTGATATGTACGATACAATGCAAGCACTCGAAAAGGTTTATTTAAAGGGAGAAAGTGTTCCCGAACCTCGTGAATCTGCTCTCAAACGTCAACAAGAGTCCGGATTTGGAGCTTCAGACATGGGCACACGAAGTATGAAAACATTTTCTCTTTATTCGTTATCATCCATTATTTTTGAAGATGCATCTCTCAATTTATCGAGCTATTCTCATCCCCTACAGAGTTGGGATTCGCCGAATGGGATAGACCTTTACCACCCTTGCCTAAAGTGTCTCCTTACCTTGCGGATTTACCTCTTGTTGGAAAACGAAGGAAAATTTTAAAACCCAATGGAGACGTTGGAATGTACAGGAGGTCTCAGACATCACTTCATCCAATATTCCTCGCAGTCAAAGCACCACGTGAGGCAAAGGCCACAATTAAGATTCTAGAAGATGGACAACGAGTGAAAGTACGTAAATTGCTTTGGATGTATAATTGATTGGAATTGTGTAAGTGTTTTCTTTTGATGACTAACAGAAATCACAAATGTTTTGTTACAGAGCATTTTGTCTTTGATGGCTTCGCAAGGAGGAAACTGTTTGGCTCTACTTCCTGATATTGGAAAGATCCTACATATGAGCGACACTTTACTTCATAATCAAGAAGTTGTTACAGTGCAGAAAGGCCCAAAAGCACCAAGTAATATCATATAAACAAATTAAAAATGATATTTGCTATGGAAGGTGAAGGTGTGATTTAATCTCGTAAAATATGTGTTGCTTAATTGCAGAGATTTACAAGGGCAATGATATGATTTGGATTTTGAAGGAAGGGAAAAATTTGTTTAGACCACATGGTAAGTTTTTGACATTATCGTATTTTGCCTTCAAAGACCCTTTTATTTACAATAATTCAATTTTTATTAGGTCTTCCACCTCAGATAGCCAAAATTCCCCCACTCATAGCCTTCTCGGATGGATTGAAGCTTCGAGAGATTTGCAAACAAGTTCGTGATCAGCATTGGTCTTATATTTGTCTGCGGAAGGTTAGCCCAGTTAATAGCAGCGTTTTCGGTTGTCATTTTATGTGTGTGATGAAAGCATCAAAAGCATGCTTCATATTATACATTAAACTATTATGTCATATTGCAGAATCAGTTCCGGGAGTCAGTTTGGCAGCTAATGCATGTTGAAAGAATTCCGTGTGGAAATTTGAGGGAAAGCTTTGCGTACTCATTCCAGACATACCTTCCACCTAAATCTGTTTTCCCTATCATTCGCGAGGACGCCCTGCCTTGGTGAAAGCATTTTATAAATTTGACGCTTGCAAAATTTAAAGTTGACGTTTTGTATTTTTATAATGATGACATTCCGTAACAGCGACGAAATCTTTGAAAATAAATTTCCTATTGAAGAAACTATTTATTTAGAAAAAAAGAAGCCAATCTTGAATTACAATGGCATTTTTATTCATTAATATAATATGATATAATTTGATAGTTACACTACTTTGACTATTAATTGATTGATGAAGATAACGGCATTTTCATAAAGAACTGAACTGCAGACATAACTTTGAAAACATTTGTATTATATGGTATGACTAATCAAGCTACGCATGCGAGGTTTATCATATGCTTCTAAACGGTTGCTGATATTTACAGGATTGGAATGTAGTTATCAATTTTTGCTCTGTGCCGTTGCGCTATGCATTCAGCGATCCAAACGATATTTCTGCATTCCTGCTCCTTCAATTTTAAGTACGCGTAAAATACTCCAAAGTGGAATTGCCTCAGGAATGCATTGACATTGAGTTTCACCTGTAATTAGAACCAGTAGCAAATCAAAAGTTAGACGGGCTTTCAACTTGATAATTTCATCGTGTATAATAATAATTTATTGTAACTCCAACGTACCTCATACTCAAAGAAACGATCTTCCAGAGTTTTCTCCTCTGGATTGTTCCCAGTAGTTGCAAACAGTTGCTGATATTCAGCGTAGTACTCAGCAACACTTCTGACCTGCTCGTAGTCATCCGCCCTCGCCAAAGCAGCCAAACCATCTGGATATAATTTTCCACATTTTGGGAACAATCTTGCACGGTCTTCCTTTGAAAGTTCAGTGTCGAACGAGTTAATAGTTATAATAAGGGCTCGCCTGTCAGCTTCAAACTACAATTTTAAAAAACAGTTCAAATGCGTTACATGGTTGAAAAGTTTTCCATTGGAACCTGAAATGCATCGTTTAGCCAGTTGTAAACTTACAGCTAAAATTTCACACATAACATCCGCGGTTTCACCTCCCAACTGGTTACAAAACTCATAAAATGCTTCCAAATATGCTTTGTACAGTGTGTTTCTGATCAGCTCTACATTCATTTCATCTAAATCTGCTTCGCTAATACAATCCTGGAAGAAAGGTGCTGGAAGAAAAAGAAGCCAAAATATTGCAAATAAATTATTCTGTAAACTATTTCGAAACCAGAAAAATCTGCACGTATAACGTATACTTACCCAAAGGAGTGTCCACAAGCACAGCATTATACAGTTCAGCAGGTGTTGTGGCAATGTGAATTGCCTCCATCTGCTCGAAAGAGCCAAGAGGATGACATTTTGGTAACAGTTCTTGAAGTGGTCTTTGATGCAGAGCACCAGTGATCAGTAACACAATGTTATCGATCATGTAGCTGTACCTAAAAGTTAACCCAACATAAAAAATATTTTCAAATATGGTTTGAAACTAATTACTACTGTAAAACATTTCAAGTTTAATACAACCAACTCACGTGATAAAATCAAGGAATGTGGATGTTGGTTCAACGGCACAATTCCTCATGTGCACAAACTCATTCACCAGCTTTTCCCTGAGCTTGTCATCCAGAGTTGATACTGATAAGGGACTGGGCTCATTTGCCAGAAAATTACCGTAGTCGGTACCAGCTAAGTGAAGCTTTAAATCTAAAATGGTGTAACAAATAAATGCAACAATATTTTACCCGAAAAATGGGCTGATAAAATACTATTAAGGTACGCTGCTTACCCTCCAGAGTTTCACACTGTACAAGGTTCAAATAATCATTTTGTGTGAGTATTCCCGTTTTAAAACCCCTACAGAGACCCTCCAAGTAGCCGTTGTCAATGTTGAACATGCACCCCTTCATTTTGATAACTGCTGGACACTTTTATTGGAATATCCCACAACAAAAGGTTATCTGCAACTACTTACAGGTTGTTGATCAGTCTCTCTACAGCTAAGCTAGCAGCCACCACCTTCTACTGCATCTGATCTGATTGACTCGATTTAAAACTACTTCACGAAAAGAGACAAGAGATGCGTCACAGGAGATATTTTGCAAGTCTATTGTGCTTCGCTGTTGGTTTCTATAAACAATATTCAGTTGTGTGCATTAAACTGAGGAAATGGATAGTTAATACGTTCACGATAACATTTATTTAATTCACAACCCCACCCTTACACAATGGTTTGTTTGGGCTTTATAAGTATATAATATGATGAACATTTACAGCACACATAATACACACCTACATATATCGCTAAATACTTTGACTTAGCTTATACTGGGCAGATACTATAAACTTTTGACGATACTAATACTATATGACTATCTATGACTTACGAAAAGGAATGGCATAAATAGGATAATATGGATATTATAGGTTTCAGTAACACGTAGTATGATCATAAAAGAGAATGTATATTGTTATGTATGTATCTGAATCTATGAGTATACAAAAGTTTATAAAATCAGCAGCTGCTGCTACTACCTGCTACAGATTTTGCTTTCAGTCTACCTTATGCCCATCTTTTCAAGCGCAGAGTTTAGATGCTCTCAACAAACTGCTTGGTGCTTTCACTCGTTCAGTGCCGTTGAGTTTGGCTTTCACCATGATCCAAGAAGAACACTGGTAACAACCAGGCAGACAAAGAACAGGCGTCTTTCTACAGCTCCGAAGAACACTTTGCCACTTTTAGTAATATAATTGGTTATTTACGACTTTAAAAACAATTACATGATAGCTTTTTAAGAATAGGTTTATCCTAATTTGGTTACACTCAGAATATATCATAAAGTATCTTATTACTGTAATAATCGTAGTCTTTGATGTTGCAGTTTGAGATTAAAGTATGTAGTTCTAATTCTATATGTAATTTTACACCTTCATTCATTAACTTATTGAGCAGCTGCCGATCTCTTGTTAAAAATTTGTTTAAAAAGCTACCAGTTTCATGCAGATTGTATAATATTATATTAAAGCTGAATGGATAAAGCTAATTATGTCAAGTCCGAAGGTTTTTTCTCTACCGAATAGCCTGTGACATATGAAGAGGATTAATCATAAGTTCAAGAGCTGCATCCTTCAAATTTGCTCCTCGTAAATTTGCTTCATGAAGATCACTTCCAGTAAGGTCGCTCTTTTCCAAGTCCGCTCCTATAAAGTAGGCAAATGTAAATGAGAGATTACGTTTTAAACCGTATATTTTAAAAATAAAGTCAATAATTGACTTGACATAGCTCACAGAAAGCGCGTTACCTGCCAAAATGGCTCCACGTAAAATTGTGGCTTTTAAATTGGCTCCTTTCAAGTTTGCAACCCTTAAATTTGCTCCTGTAAGATCTGAATCTTCCAACACTGCATTTCTTAAATTGACTCCTTCCAAATTGGCGTTTTGTCCGGATGGATCCTGAATGTGATTATAGTTAGATTATTTTAAAGTAATGTATTCAAACACATGTAAATACGTATACTGTTAGAATGGTTGTTAGTGCTAACTTGGAAATTGCAATTAAGACACTTGGCATTTTCCATGATGGCTCCATTGAGTCGCACCCCACTAAGAACTGCACAGTTCATCATGATATCAGTCATATCAGCTCGCTCAAAGTTGCAAAATGAGAGATTGCAATAAGATAATTTTGCATTCCTCAATTTTGCATACCTAATAAAAAGAACACACTTAACATTGCTACAAATGTAATTTTCTACGCACGCACGCACACTACAAGTAAAATTACTGCATTTTTACTTAAAGTTGACGTTTCTTAAATCCAAATACGATAGGTCCGCTCCGTTTAGATTAACACCTTGGAATCGTAAGAAATCATTATTAGGGGTAACTATCAAAGCATTAATTACATCCCGTCTTGACAAAGGTGCTTCGTCTCTTGGTATTGTTAAAGGCTCCAAAAGAGGAATACATGATTGAATGTTGAAAAAGTATGCCTCCTCTAAGACACCTTAAAATTTAAAAAATAGTAAATTAAATAAACGGATGCATGGAGCTGCAATACAATGAATTTTGTTTGAATAAGGTACTTTACCTTTAGGATTTATGTCTGGGTCAAGAATTAATGAACCACTTCTCAAGTAATTTAATAGAGGACTGAAATACCTTGGATCTCGGTCAATTAGAAATGCCCCATTAGAATCGATACAACCAGGATGCAAATTTGAGCTGGTTGAAAACATTCGTGCCAACATAGAATCTGGATCACTATTTGTTAAAGTTGTCCTTGATGTATAAAATAGCTGTCCACCAACATTAAGTTTAATCCAATCAGACGAGTTTTTCCAGTGAAAAATGCAGTTACTTGAGCTAGCATCCACATTTGTATCAGTAGACACTATTTTGGTCTGATATATACCGGAGGACAGAAAGGTTCTCCTTTTGAAACATACAAATTTCTTCGTCCCTGAAACCGAAAACAACTATATACATCATACCATTTCCAACATACGTAATTCATTTGTCTCATCATGATTATAATATAAAGTACCTTATAAGATCTACATCTGAAACTACTGCTCCAGTTGAGTTATAAAACTCTATAATCTGCACATCAAATTCGTCACAAATCCTTTGTAAAAGTTCAGTCATAGAAGGGAGAATCGGAACGACTCTACCTTCAGAGGTAGAGCCATTTTCATAAACGGTAACTCTAAGCATGTTTTATTTATTGGAAATGGTAGTAGTGTATTAAAATGTGACCCCTAGGTTTCCGCAGCAGCTCATTACAAAACGTCAGCGGAACAACAAGCCTCAAGTTTACTTAAACAAAACATGAAATCTCCTTCTTCTACCTGAGATTCGAAATCTTTAATGTTTTTGACATTTTCATCAATGGAAAGTGAAAGTTTGAGCCGTAATTCGTTAGTTCTAGAAAGCATACACAACAGAATCAATAAATCAATTGATCATATATTCATTTTCACGCATTATATCAGTCTCCTAAAAAATCTTCGCTGTTTCTTACATGAGTTTCAAATACATTAACACATATCGAGCATCTTCAAAGCAACTGACTATCATGGACGAAGTTAGTTTTAGAAGTCTCTCTTGTCATTAGTAATTCGTTGTCGCTATGGTATCGAGTAAAGCATGTAGTTCCAGCAAAGAGCCATCGATTTCCTGCCTGGTGAAAAAAAGAGAAAGTATCTTCATACAACCACCCTTATAATTTCTACAAATATGGTCAGAGTTACATACAAGATTAAGTTTCCTCGCTCAACTTCTTCATAAAAAATTCCTTCCACGTTCTCCTTCAAATCGTTGTGGTAGTTGGGGTCAATTCTCGCTAAAACAGTTGCCGCTTCATCTCTAAAAGATTGCCAAAATTAGTACATCAAACTTAGGGAGACTTGAGTCGTAATCACAATTAGACATAGACTATGAATATGTACTAAAACTTACGTTTCCAGTAGCTGTATTTTATCCCTGGCTACAGCTAAAGGACCAGATAGGATCTCTTTCTTTTCATTTTGTTTCTGGACAATGTTACATGACTTGACCTTCTCCACAAACTGTCGAACCGCTTGGCCCGATGTTTTGGCTGACATTTACCACTAACACACTCACTAGATTGTATCAATCCTAAAATTGCTAATTCAACGGAAAAATGTACTGAAAGTTTGAGTTTGTGTGAGGTTAAACTACAACGATTATTCACTAGTTGCCAATCTAAAATAATTAACGAGGTGACCTTAACCCTAACTTATGACTGAACAACAATGTTGTTATCAGTCAAAACATCCGAACTCACGATCCGAAGTGAAAGCACAACGTATTTGTAAATATTTATGCATCCTGTGTTGTCATCCAACGAAAGATACATAACCACAATGTGCAAAGATTTCGGTCTAGGGAAACGCGGTAGGTGAATTTTATACCTAATTTTTTTTGGTTCCTTTGATCTTTTGTCTTCTGTAAAACATGCCTTGCATGAATTCGGATTGCAATTCCAAATTTGGATGGGAAAGGACAATAAAGTTGAATCAGATTTTAAAATTCTAGGATAGATTAAGAACGTTGAAATTTGTAGATGCTTCGACCTTTGCTCTGCAAGTGCTTTATCGGTCAGTGTGTCGTTTAAGCTTTCGTAAGGGTTACATTTTACAAAAATTTGAGGTTATTGTGTATCAAACAATGTCAATAATGTCTTCACTAATCTATTATTAAAATGATTTTGACAGTTAAGAATTCGTGAATAACTCGAATCGCTTGATTTTGATTTACAGACTCCAGGTTTCCGGTCACGTTCCGTGGGCTACGTTACGTTCACCGGTTTGGCTCAATACATGAAACTGTCATCCTAAGAAATTATCGGACTTTAGCCATACTGAGAACACGAAAGTTTTGTAGGATAAGCGAGACAATGGACAACGTTGTTAAGGATGAGGTTCCTGCGGTTCAGATACTGGTAGCAAACAAGAAGAAGATGTTAAGGTTCCAATGAACTTGAAAAGATGCTAAAGAATCAGATGAAGGTTCAGATGTGGAAGAGATTGGTAATTTCCAAATTGCCGAAGTCGCTATTGAGTTGGATGAGAATCTAAAATCCAAACTTACCCAAGACTTGAGTGCTATTTGTTCTTTGGATGGGCCCACTAGGAAGATGTTGAAGCTCACAAGTGGAACATGCAGGTATCGTAACGCAATTTCAGTTTTGGCTTGTATAATAACTGCTAAAATGCATTAAGCAAAACAAATAAGAATCTTACATCATTTTTCAGAGGGCCATTGACAGCTTCTTTGATGCCAACTCAGATGACGATGAAAATAATGAATCCACAGACTCAGTGATGGTGGTGGATGATTTGAAGTCTGCAACTACTCCAGTGTCCAAAACTTTCCCAGCAGTTGTGACTTTGGATGACGTCGCAAGCCCTGGAGCGGACTGTAAAAAGGAAAAGGAAGTGGAGTCGTAAGTGCATAAACTTATGTAGTCAAATTTATTACTCTCAAATGTTGATAAATTAGGATGTGTAGTAAAATGTTTTCAAATTCATCTTTGCAATTTTAGCGAGAAGAGAAATTCGGGAGTGACCGAACTCTTTCTCCAGTTGGGCACCAGAAAAACTCTCAGTAATAAGTTGGAATTTGGATGGCTTGGATGACAAAAATTTGGAAAAACGGACAGATGCCGTGATTGAAATCATTTTAAAGTAAGTTGATTTGGGATGTAGTATCAAGCTAATAGTTGGTGGATTGGGAATGAAAATGCAGAGGAAAGTAAACAATTATTTTATTGCTCTAGGGAGAACCATGATATTGTGTTTTTTCAAGAGCTCTTGCCATATACATTTGATTACATCGGTCGTCGTCTCTGCTCCAAGTACATGCCCATTCCTGGTACGATAACCCACAATGTGAATACTTGACTGGGACGTTTTTGAAGTTGAATCATGTACATTATGATGACCATTACATTATTCCTTTTCCGAATACAGGTAAAGTAGTTCTAACCTAACTAACCTACGTTATTATGTTCTGATGCATTTGATTTATATGTGTTGAAAAAAGAATCAAAATTTTTACTAATATTTATTTTTCGTCTTTCAGCTATGCAAAGGAATTTGCTTGTGACCAAAGCGTTTATTGGGAAAGCAAAAATAGCCCTTTTGAATACTCATTTAGAAAGTACTGCAGAATTTGGTGAACAGAGAACGATGCAGTTGAAAAATTGCTTTGAAGTAGCAATGTCGTTTCCTCCAGACTATAATGTGCTATTTGGTGGAGACTTGAACTTGCGTGATAAAGAAGTGATAGGATTGTTGCCCGGAAGTATGTCTGATCTTTGGTAAAATGTGGCTCAAGGGATTCTTGCAAGTATACAGGGACTTGGACTCGAATACAAATAAACAGTAATAAAAATAAACTTTCTACATGTGTATATGCTGTTAATGCAGAACCAAAGAGTACATACAATGACTTAACGAATATGCATATAATGTCTATTAA